>CM053605.1:5474263-5496260 GCA_028646535.1 Procyon lotor | reverse complement strand
GCATACCTGGGGATCAGATTTCACTTTCTGCATCCTGGCCTCAGGCCCTTGGCAGGAGGGAGCTGGGTCTCCCTGAGTGGTTGGGGGAGGGTCCCCTGCCAGCGGGAGGGCAGACCAGGCCGGGCGTGGAGCGCTCCTGCCCCACGGCCGCCGTACCCACGAGCCCTGTGGGAGAGCTGAGGGACCTTTGTGGGAAGGTGGCCCTGTCCCCGGTCCTGCCCCGGGGTGGGGTGGGGGCTTTGGGGCTCCCATCGCTGGCCCGACCTGGGCCTTCCCAGGGGCGCCTCGGCTTTTGAATACACGGCAGTGGCTCGCCTCTTTTTCTTCTCTATTTCTTCTCTATTTCTTCTCTTTTCTCTTTGCTTTTCTGGGCCGGTCCTTGCATGTTTCAAGGCTGTCAGCAGACTGCCTGGGGAGGCTGAGTTCCTCTTAGAAAAAGAAATGTTTATGGTAAAATCATGGAGGTGCAGCCTGGTCCCCCCCCCCCCGCCGCTGCCCCCCCTCAAAACACACACGCTGGCAGGTTCTCTGACCCCCAGGAGAGCCTTTCCAGCTGCCAGCTTTGCAGCTCGTCCTTTGGAGCCTCTGTTCTCTGGAGTCTCATCTTGAGTCCCAGGAAGCGAGTGGGCGCGGAGCAGCGGTGGTGCGGGAGTTCTCGGGTGTCCGTGCGGTTCCTCACCCTGCACGCCACCAGCGGGGTTCCATGTGTCTGTCTGTCTCTCTCACACACACACATCAGTGACCTTGAATCTGGTCTACAGCATGTGCGTGCCCTCTGGCCCAGAGCGAGAGTGACCTGCTGGGGGGCACTGAAGCTGAGGAGGGCCAGGCAAGAGCAACCCCCCCCCAGCCGAGGGCCTGGGCTGCAGCTAGTGTGTTCCTGGCTCCCCGCCAGCCTCCTCCCAGCAGCCTGCAATTGTAGTTTAATCTGCTTGCAGTTAATTTGGACATTGTTACCGAGGAACTGTAGCTGGGGGGCTCCCCAGGAGCCCTGGGAGTCTCCGAGTTAATGCTCCAGTTGGCTGGGTTCCCCTTGACCACCACGGCCCTGGCTTTGCTAAACCATTTAATGAGCGCCATTGTGGGCCTCAGTGCAGCGGGCCGGGGAGGCCCGGGCCCCTCTCGTCCCCGGCCGGCCGGCTCACGTGCCCCACACGAGTACACAGCCAGGCACTTTGCTCAGAAAGCCCGGTTGCCTTGGAAACAGGAGGCAGTGTTTTTCTACTTTCTAAATGGAAGTACCCCCCCACCACCAGTGGCCTGGCTGCTCCCCTTGGGGGGTGGCATTTCCCTGGGTGTCCAGCATGACAGGTGAGGCAGCCGGTGGGGGGTGGTCTCAGGAAGCAGGCTGCTCCAGGGCCCTGGGTGAGCTGGACAGCACGGGGTCCCCAGGCTCTCTGCTGTGTGGTGGGGGGCCCCGTAAGTAATGGCCGCTTCCGGGCAGGATTAGGGGCCCTCCCTCCCATGTGGGGCTTGGTGTCCAACGTCCTTTTTGTCTCGAAACAGGGACATCCATGGCTCCCCGTCTGCCTTCTGGCAAGCTCTGGGCCTGCTTTCCCTTGCAGCCTGCTGCTCAGCCATGAGGCCGCCGGGGTCTGGGCCCTGCCAGCGGGCGGGGTGCGGGGAGGGGGGCAGGGCAGCTGGGCCTCAGGTACTCAGGGTGGTGGTGGGGTGGTCGGCAGTGAGATCAGGACCTGTGTGTTAGCCCCCAGGCACGTGAGGGGTATGTCCGCTGCACGTCTAGGAAAGGTGGGGGGTCCTCAGCCTTCCCCGTGACACCCACAGAGTAAGGACGCAGGGTGGTATCTAGGGGGACCCCCGGAGGCCATCTTCTCCTCAGCCACAGAGCCACCACCATGCCCCCCCTCCCCAGGCCCTCAGAAACAGCCCCCCCACCCCAGCCAGGAGTAGAAGGGCTGCTTCAAAACCGCCTTAAAAACCACAGGCCTTGTCGTGAACTTCGTTGGTGGAGGGACTCTGAGGCTCTCTCACTGGTGGCCCCTTGACTTTGTTTCGTTTTGTTCTTCTGAAAGAAAAGCAGCTCGCACAAGCTTGCCTCTCCGGTTTTCCTGAATGCCTGTGGGAGCAAAAGCATGGTGGGTGTGTGGCCTCCCTCAACAGCTGTCCAGGGCCTTGGCCCTGCAGAGGAGAGGCTCGGGGGAGAAAGATCTGCTATTTTTATCTAGCACTTCTTCCTTGACAAGGGGCTTTTAGGTTCTTTGTCTCCTCTAAACCCTGCATCTTCACATTTCCAGAGAGAAGCTGGGGGCGGGGGTCAGGCAGTGGCTTGCAATGCTCCCCTCAAGGGGATCCCAGTCTCTTCCGGGGCCCCCCTCAACTTCCGGTCCCCGCTCACCCCACTGCACACGAATGTCCCGCCCCCAGGGCAGGATACCCAGCTGGCGCAGGCAGCCTGGCCTGTCTCCCAGGTCAACCATGGTTCTTCGGGACCCACTTGGGACTCTGGAGGAGCGGAAAGGCCACCATCTCATCTGCAGGAGCCCCTGGGGGGCTTGCTCCTTGTGGGCCCCCCTGTGGCATGGGACCTCGGTTAGGGAACCCCAGGGTGCTGAACCAATGCCAGCCAGGTGGGTGCCTCTCTGGTCTTGCGCACAGGCCCCCCGCAGCAGGGCTGGGGTCATGGGAGCCCCAGGACTCAGCTAGTGAGTTCGGGGCAATGGATTTAGCCTCCCACCCCTGCTGGGTGAGCTCCCTGGAAGGCAGACGGAGGTGTTGGGGAGCAGGATGGGCTGGGGCACCTCTCTCCATGGTGCAGAGGCTGGGGGCTATCTGGTCTGCTGATGGATGTGCTTGGGGGTGCTCCAGGGGGTTTTGTCCTTTTCTTGGGTCTGGCTGAGTGGGAGAGCCCCAAGCAGGGAGACATTTGCCCCTTTGATGGTGCTCCCCATTGCTCCCCGAGGCCTGGGCCCCATATTCTCTAACCCAGGGGGGCCTCGGGGATTGGGACCTGAGCAGCGCAACAGGCTCCATGCCCCCCACCAGGCTAGGGCCCCTGTGCTATGCCAAGAGATAGGGGCCTATCTGTCCCAGGTCACCTGGATCTGAGCTGTGTCCCCAGCCCCCAGGGTAAAGGGAGAGAGGACACATGGCCCAAAGGAGGCTAAGCAGGCAGTTGGTAGCATACGTGGAGTGAGAATCTTCTGGCTCCAGGCTGGGGGGTTCTTTGGGACCGGACTCTGCCCTCCCCCTGACTATCGGGACCCCATGGAGGAGGGATTGAATGGGGCCAGTGGAGGCAGAGGCAGGCCGGGCCTTCTGCAACAGCTCCCAGGATACAGGAGGGCCTGTTGGGGGGACAGGCACAGACATGAGAGATGGCCCAGGTCACGCAGCTCCTCAAGGGCCTGAATCATGATGCTCTCGGGCCCGTTCTCCGGGTCAAGCAGTGTTCCTAAGTCTACACACACACACCGCGCTCCGCCAGCCCAGACGTGCGTGGCCTGGAGTGAGGTCCTTTTAACTTGCTGCTTCTTGGCAACCCCGAGGCTACTGTCCTGAGCCCGTCTGGCTCCCCACACCAGGTTTTTTCCAGGAGCCTCCTGCCCTGGCCTCCCTGGCCACGTGTCCCTCCTGGCAGAAGTGTGCCGGCTCCCGGAAGCCTCCGGACTCTCACCCTTCAGGCTCCACTCCTGACAGCCCGCTTGAGGCTGCCGGCCGGTTGCCAGTGTGGGGCCGTGGCTGGCCCCCTGCAGGCCGAGCTGTGCCCACGGGGATCTTGTGTACAGGGCCGCCCGGCCGGAGGGAGCCCAGCCCCGTGCCCAGACCCCATGGGCCTCCTGAAATGCCAGTGACCGCTCCCGCGGCCCCAGTCCCCGTCCGCCCTGTGCACTGCCACCTTTGGTGGATCCAAAGCCTTCCCTGGCTCCCCAGGGCCCAGAGCTGCAGTCCCCAGCCTGCCCGGTGCACCCTGATTCCTACAGGTTCCTGGGTCTGGTGCAGTGATCAAGGCCATGGCTGTGCCTCCCCCCATTCTACGTTTAAGAGACTATACTGTGATCACAGCTGGGACAATGAAGAGGACTAATGGCCTGGGCAATCCAGCCCGGCCTGCTTGACCCCAGGGGGGCCTTCTGTGCGGCTTCGATGTGCGTCCCTTCCCCCTCCCTCACCACCATCCCCGCCCCCCCCCAACTTGTCCCAAGGCTCAGTCCCAGCCAGCAGAGTAAAGTGTCACTTTGGGAAGGGGGCAGGAAGATCTCGGGAGCTATAGGACCGCCATCTGGCTGAGCCGGCCCTGCCGCCCACAGGAGGAGCGGCCCCCCCCGCAGCGCTACAAGAAGGGCGGCTCTGTGGGCGGCGTGTGCTACCTGTCGATGGGCATGGTCGTGCTGCTCATGGGCCTCGTGTTCGCCTCCGTCTACATCTACAGATACTTCTTCCTCGCTCAGGTGAGGCCAGGCGGGAGGGAGGCCTGGGGCCCCGGAAAGGCGGCGTTTGCAGGGGACTGCAGGGAGGTGGCGGGAGGGGCAGCGTGGGCGGTGGAGAGCCGGGGGGCTTGGGGCTTGTGAGGGGAGGGACAGCAGGTGACCTGCCCCCGGGTGGGAGTGGGTGCCCAGCCAAGCCCAGAAGCCCCAAATCCTCCCTCCGTGGGGCTGCCCCGGACGCATGCCAGCCCACCGGGCCCCTCGCCCGATCCGGGAGATGGAACAGAGCCCCCCGTGCTCTGACTCCCACGGCCCCTGGTGGACTGTCCTCACCTGTCTTCAGACCCAGCTGAGGCCCAGCAGGGGGCTCTCTCAGGAGCACAGTTAGCAGCGGGGGAGCCGGGAGGGGAATCCGTGGCCCCTTCCCACACTGTCTCCCTGGACTGTTTTCACCAGAAACTCAGATCCAGCAGAAACTGGAACCCTGGGATCCCTTCAGAGCCAGACCCTGTGCCCAAGGGTCATGCTTTAAGGCCTTCTGTTCCTTGGACGTTTACCTGGGCTAGAGAACAAGGAAGGTAGACCGTGGGTTAATGGACAGATGGCCCAGCACCTCCTCCTACAAGGGGTGGCCTCCGCCCACGAGAGCAGCCCGCTTCCCCGGTTATGTGCTCGCACGGCCGGTCAGGGCCTGTGGCTGGGCAGGAGAACCGGTCACGGTCACGGTGACCTTGTGATCAGTCAGACCTGGGGAGGGAGACGGGGCCACCACAGTAGGTCAGTTAGAGCCCAAAAGAATAACCGTAAGTGCAACACATGGGGAATTTCAGAGTGACAAAGGGGCCGGGGATTGCCAGTCATTTACGACCCAAGTGACCCCTTCCCACGTTCAAGCGGTGGTTAACTTAGTTACTTCTTTTTTCCCATGATAGAAATTACTGAGGAGTTTTTGTATTCTGTGTCCAGCTCCCCATGTTCCTGGTTCTCGCCTCCCTCCGTGGGCCCTTCCTGAGGGCTCCTGGTCCCCTCCGTTCCCAGCCCCAACTTCCACGCCACTGGCTGGGGAATGGGGGCTCCCCGGAGCAGGCTCCCAGTGTGCGCCCTGGACAGTGTGATTCATGTGTGATGACTCAGCCCCGGGGAGAGCTCACACGAAAACGGAGAAAGGGCAGTTCTGCCGTTGGCAGGCCATTCGTCCTCGCACAGATTGGGCCGGGGGTTGGGGGTGGGGGGGTGGGGAGGGACAGGTGGGCGCACAGGTCCACGTGCTCAGCCGCTTGGCCGCAGTCGCGTCACATGCCACCCCGCCCTTGATGGGGGGCCCATTCGGCTGGCTGTTCACACAGGCACAGTGTTTGCCAGGACTGCTCAAGGGGCACAGGGTCCAGGGAAGGTGGCAGGACTTGGCTGCCTCTTAGGGACTCTCCTGCCTCCTGGGCACCCCGCAGGGCCCCACAGTTCAATCCAGGGCTCCTGTGTTTGCCCCTGAGAGCCAAGGAGCCGGTCCCCCCTCCCTCTCCCTGACTCCCCATCTTTCTCTGTGTCTCCATCTGTGAAATGGGTCTCGTTGTCCCACCCTGGGCTCGTGGTGCAGTGGGGTCGGCAGGGTGGCCGCGGCGAGGGTGCCGCATGACGGGTCCGTCTCTCTGTCCCCTGCTTAGCTGGCCCGAGACAACTTCTTCCACTGCGGGGTTCTCTACGAGGACTCGCTGTCCTCCCAGGTCCGCACGAGGATGGAGCTGGAGGAGGACGTGAAGATCTACCTCGAAGAGAACTATGAGCGCATCAATGTGCCCGTGCCCCAGTTCGGTGGCGGGGACCCCGCAGACATCATTCATGACTTCCAGCGGGTGAGGCCGGCCAGGGCTGGGGCAGCAGTGGTGGAAGGGTGTCCTGATGACCCAGTGCCCCCCTTCCACCCAGGGTCATGCGAAAGGAGAAGGCCAGTGCCCCTCGTACCTCCTTTGAGTGGCACTGTGTGATGGCGAGCGTGGGCAGTAGGCCCTGCGGGGTAGGTGCTGAGGATTTTAAAGACCCCGCCTTTTTTTTTTTTTTTTTTTTTAAGAACATCATCCAAGTCTCTCTTTTTTTTTTCTTTTTTTAAGACTTTATTTATTTATTTGACAGAGAGAGACACACAGCGAGAGAGGGAACACAAGCAGAGGGAGTGGGAGAGGGAGAAGCAGGCTTCCCGCTGAGGAGGGAGCCCGATGCGGGGCTCGATCCCAGGACCCCAGGATCATGACCTGAGCCGAAGACAGACACTCAATGCCTGAGCCACCCAGGCGCCCCTCTCTTTTGTTAGAGAGGCGTGTTTACCACTGGACTGGCCGTGGTGGATTTTCTCCTTGGCCACCTGACCGCTGCAGACACTGGCCGTCCCAGGACGGGCCAGTGTTCCCTGTAACGGGGTGTTTTGTGTTGGCGTTTTCCGGAGGCGTGCCTACCTACCATCTAGGACAGTCAGCATACGGCTTAGTGGCTACATGGAATGCCCCCCAGAGCAAGATTTGGACTTCCGCCAGCCCCCCAGAAGGTTCCCTTGTGCCCCTGCCCCCAGCCCGTTTCCGCTCCCCATGTAATCATCTTTTGCACTGTTTTTTTTTTGTTTGTTTTTTTAAAGATTTTATTTATTTGAGTGGGAGCATGGGCAGGGGTGGTGAGGAGGGGCAGCGGGAGAGGGAGGAGCAGGGAGCCCACAGGGCTCGATCCTAGGACCCCAGGATCGTGACCTGACCAGAAGGCAGAGGCTTTAACCCACTGAGCCACCCAGGTGCCCCACCAGTGACAGTCTTGAGGCCAATGAAACACTGGGTCCCCAGCTGTCTCTCCCCCTGTACTTGCTTCCCAGAGCTTCCTAGGGATTCTCCAGAACAATCCCTTCGCTCTGTATCCTGGACATTCTTGTCACTGAAGCCCACAGGGAGCCAGGGACGGAGCGTCTCCAGCTGGGGGTCCAGGCTGCCCGCAGGGGTGACAGGAGCTCACAGGGGTGATGAAAGGCACACGTGGACCATTACTGCCTTCCCCAAACCTCAGCTCTGGGACCCCAGGAGACGAGCCCTTATGACAGCCGAGGCACCGGGCACTTGGTGTTTTCATGAAGCGCCCGGAGCTCCCCCGGACATGGGCAGGCAGGCGGGAACAAGCATCGGGGGCGCCTCCCACTGGCGCGGTGGACTGGTGCCTCGGCTGACCCGGGGGCTCCCAATCCACTGGGGCCAGGCCCTCGCCTGCAGTGCCTGACACGGCCGCTCCTCCCGCCCAGGGGCTCACCGCCTACCATGACATCTCCCTGGACAAGTGCTACGTTATCGAGCTCAACACCACCATCGTGCTGCCCCCCCGAAACTTCTGGGAGCTCCTCATGAATGTGAAGGTGAGCGGGAGCCCTCGTGGCACCTTGCCACGCTTCCCGGGGACGCCAGCCCCGGGGCAAGGGAGGTTCCTGCGGTGGGGGGCTTGCTGCCAGCTGGGCCTGGCACACCTCTTCCTCCTCCCTACCATGCTCTGCCTCCCTCCCTCTCACGAAGGACCCTGAGACCAGGTTCCTCAGCCCCGTAGGCTATGCCCCCCCACATTGGCAGTGCAGGAAACCCCTCAGAGCAGCACCACCCCCTTGGGGCAGGAGACCAGACTCCCCCTCGTGCATCACTGGGGCAAAACCAGAAGCCGTTTGTGCGGGTCCAGAGGGCGAGCCACGGGGGCTGTGGATGGGGACACGGCGGGTGTGGACGGGCATTTCAGGTGGCGGGGGATCCTGAGGGAGCAGGATGGCGGGAGAGCCCCGGTGCCGGCCCGGCACTGAGAGGCCGCTCCCTCCGCAGAGGGGGACCTACCTCCCGCAGACGTACATCATCCAGGAGGAGATGGTGGTGACGGAGCACGTCAGCGACAAGGAGGCCCTGGGCTCCTTCATCTACCACCTGTGCAGTGGGAAGGACACCTACCGGCTGCGGCGCCGGGCTACCCGGAGGCGTGAGTGGCCGGCTCCTCCCGTCCGGGCCCTTGCCCTGAGTTCTAGGCCACGGCCCTGGGCCAGCCAAGCCCAGCCAGGGAGCTGGAGACCAGCTCTCAGGGAGCTCAGAGCGCAGCGGTCGCGGCAGCTCACGGTAACATCCACAGGGGCAGGGCCTGGGTTCACGCCCCTTATGTCCTGCTGAGAGCGGCTCAGTCTCATCCTCCAAGTTGTTCCCTGCTGCCCCTTGAAAGATGAGGCAGGGCAGGGACAGAGAGGTCAAGGAACCCCCCTGAGGTCACACAGCAGGGAAGAGGGCAGAGCTGGGCCCTCTGACTCCATTTCTTAAGCCCTCTCACCCCATCAGGGCACTGCCCCTGGGTGAGTCCGGGTGTCCTCTCCCGGGCCACCTCTTCCAGCCGCCCCCGGGCTCCTGAGGTCCCGCTTGGTTTCCAGGGCCGGTGGCGTCTGTGGCCCAGCCAGCCCCGGGCCGGGACGCAGTCCTCACCGAGACTCTCTCTTTGCTCCCAGGGATCAACAAGCGAGAGACCAAGACCTGCAACGCCATCCGCCACTTCGAGAACACCTTCGTGGTGGAGACCCTCATCTGCGGGGTGGTGTGAGGGCCTCCCCCGCCAGGCCCCACCCCTGCCCTCGTCTTTGTTTCTCTTCGGGCCACTCTGGGCCTCCTCCTTCCCCTCGCTTAGCTTGTACTTTGGACACCTTTCCGTAGATGTGACGTGTCTCCTGGTTCCTCTCCAGCCCCGCCTGCCTCCCGGTACCAGAGCCGTGACCTCTCGAGGCCCCACCTCTTCTGAGCTCCTGGGTCTGGGGGACAGGAGGGCCCCACGGGGTGTCTTCTGTGACCGCCGTCCTGCAGGCGGGTCCGCCGGGGCTGGCCCACAGCTGCACCGGCAGCCCAGGGGAAGGGCCAGACGGGGGGCCGGGCTCGTGGGGGTCCTGCACGAGGGGACGGGGAGGGCTGTGGTGCGGGATTTGGAAATGTCTGCACAGTTGGGGAAGTCCCCAAAGGCTTGTCCCTTGGACAGTCCTGCGTCCAGATTCCCAGATCTGGGCTGAGGGTGGGGGCAGGTGCCCAGGGACAGACCCCCCCAGAGCACAAGGGAAGGTGGGGTCCTCGGGCTCCCCCCAGGACTCCGGTCAGTGCCTTCAGCCCACCAGTGGGAGCCTGGAGTGAGGGGTGGGGATGAGTCTGTCAAGCACAATCCGAGTGGAACCAAAGAAGGGAGGAGCCCGGGCCCCCGGGAGCACAAGCACGGGGTCCTGCGGCCATGGCCACGGGGATGGGATGGGGGGGCGTCCTCCCCTGGTGGGCGGGCAGCCCCGCGGGGCTGAGCACTGAGCAGAGCCGAGGGGGTGGGCTCCTTGCTTTCTCCAAGCTCAGAACTGTTTTAGAAGACAATGTGGGGGGAAAGGGAGAGCCACCTGGTACTTGTACAGCCTGCCGCCTCCTTGTTCTGAAACTCCGTCCCCCTCGGCTTTGGGGGAATGCAGCCTTTTATTCCTTTTCCTTCTCACTTTTGCATGTTTCTACTGATCATTCAATATGCTAACCGTTTCCAGCCCTGAGCCTAGAAGAGGAGGTTTCCACGCCTCCAGACTCAGGTGCTCTCTGGAGATGAAACTCTGAAATGCTTTGTATATTTTCTCAACTAGATCCCTTTTCAGAAGTGTCTGTAGAACAATAAAAATCTTTGCCTTCTGACGTGCACTTGGGAGCCGCGGGGAGGGGTGGGCGCCGGGTGGGCCGAGGTGGGGCCGGTCCCAGGTTCAGCCAGAGAGGGTCCATGGGCCCTCAGTCCTAACACCTCCCCGAGCCAGGTGGATTTGTACAGGGAGGAAGAAGAAGGGATTTGAAGACCGGGAGTAATTCACCCAAGGTCACGCTGCTTTCAAGTGCCCATAAGCCACCCCATTTAGTCCCACGTGGAAGATGACATCATTATTGCTTGTCCTTAAGCCCAAGGACGATGGAGTGTTCTGCACAGTTTCGGGGCAATTAGTAACCCGCCCAGTGGATCAGAGCTGAGGTTGGCATGAGTCACAGGGTCGTACTGTGCAGCGAAGGAGGCGGTAGGAGAGCCAGCCCAGAGCCCTGGCGGGGTGGGCCCCAGAGGCAGGACCTGGGGCGAGTGTGAGTGCCCACGCCCTTGGCGGCTGGTCTGGCTCAATAGTCCCGTGAGGGACACGAATGACTCAGGTTAGTGCAGACACACCTTGTTCTCAAAGGCTATCTCGCCCAGACGTCAGTCTACATGCAATGCGATCCCAATTAAAACACTGATAGGACTTATTGTTTAACTTGACACAGTTCTTTTGGGAAAGTCAACACAAAGAATGGTCTGGTAAAGCCTCAGAAGGGGAAAGAACGGCCTCCAGGTATTAAGTGTTATAAACTACCATAATTAAGGAATTACATGTAGCAAAGGAGAAGGTCAGTGGGACAATGGAGGGCCTGGAGATTGTGCTAAATATAAGGAAATTTGATGGGCGTGTATGGGTTCTTTGTAATGGAACAGCTGGCTGGCCATTTTGACAAAAATTAACCTGGATCCTACTTCCCTGTAACGTTAATTCTGGAAAGACCCAAGTCTTTTAAGTATGAAATGAAGCCGTGAAAGTACTTACGTGATTTAAAGCAACCTTAGAGGAGGGAGAATGAATTTACAGAGAGCCAAACATCACCAAGTCAGAAGATTCACAAGGGCGCAAACTCGGGGAGATGCTTTTGAAACCCAGGACAGAGAGAAGACTGTTTTCTTCAATATGCAATGTTTTTACAAATCACGAAACATGAACAACCCAATAGCTAAACAGGCGAAGACTATGAACAGAGTCTTCGCAGAGTAAGGGAACTCCAAGTGGGTCATTGCTTAAACATGAAAAGATGTCTAACTGCAGTGGTTTTTATTAAGTATTTTGCACTGTGGAGCACTTACTACGTATAAAATGCTGCATGTGAATCACAGGGATACAAATGATGAAGCATGACCAGCGCGTATCTGGAGGCCCACCAGCCAACTAATGAGACAAAAGACTGCCAGGGGTGCTGATTTCCTCGTGTGCACCTCTGTCTGCTGCTAACAAACCATCACCCAGACTTAATGGCCTAACAAAGCAGTTTACTGTTTTTTCCTGGTTCCCAGCTCTCAGGAGCCGCTCACTCCTGCTTTGCATTCAGCGGGGGGCTTGGCTGTGCTCCCCACCCGAGGGGCCCCTCCCCTCCCATGCCCCACTCAGCCCATGGCCTCCAGTCAATACCCTGGCCTTCCTTAGAGTTTGGCAACCAAGCCCCGAGCGAGAGGAAGCCAGAGGCTTTAGTCCTCTTGAGGCCTGGAATTCAAAGTTCCAGAACCTTCTTTCATTGCATCGTTGGTCAAAGCAAGTCACAAAACCAGCCCTGACTTATGTGGAAGGGAAGCAGACCACCTCTAGATGGAGGGAGAAGCGTTTGTGCTCAAGGGTGCAGGGAACGTTGATTCCCGTGTTTGGAGACACCCCTCCCCCCATATCCCAGTCTCTCCCCTACTCCCCCCTCCCCTCCCTATCCTGTACGGGACATCAAGGACACATCCATTCTTAGGTCTAAAGACAACCATGAAAATATGTCAATTTTCCATATATTAGCCAATCGCTTTATACCGATTGGCCAATCCAGGCTAATTAATAACGGCTATTGTGAGTTTCTCTGCTTTGCTTTGTAATTCTACCACATACCTATGAACTCCTAGTGCAGTTGTCCTTGGATTTGAACATTATAAAAAGTCATAAAATACATGTATTATTCTCTGACTCATCTCTTCCCACAACCTTTTATTTCTAAGATTCGTCCACGGTAATGCCTATATCATTTAATTCATTTATGTGGCTATCGGTCTATCATGTGAATATGCAATTTAACGACCTACCCATCTTCCTAACAATGAGCATTTGGGTTCTTTCCAATTTTTTACCATCACAACAATGCCTTTTTTTTTTTTTAAGATTTAAAATGTTCAACTCACAAAATTCTGCCATATTGTTTTTCTTATACGGAATGGAATCCATTTACTTTCTCACCTGCACTGCATAGGTGTTCTTGTTCCACAAACTTGCCAACACTTAATGTTAACAGCCTTTGAGAATTTTTTTTTTTTTTTTTTTTTTGCCAATGGATTGAGGGTAAAATAGTATTTCACAATGATTTTTTCACTTCCCTGATTACTAGGAAAGTGGGACAAGTTTCATATGTGTATTGGACCCTCAAATTTCCTTTTTTATAAAATGCTTATTTGTGTTCTTGGGGCACCTAAGGGGCTCAGTCGGTTAAGCATACAACTCCTGATTTCAGTTCAGGTCATGATCTCAGGGTCCTAGGATCTGGGATGAGCCCCACACTCAGCAGAGAATCTGTGAGAGGATTCTCTCCCTCTCCCCCCCCACCCCCATCACTCACGCTGTCTCTCTCTCACACACAAGTAAGTAAATCTTTAAAAATAAATAAATAAAATGTCTTTTTTGTGTTCTTTGCCTATTTTCTTATTGGATGCTTTGTTTTCTTCTTATTGCCTTGTAGGTGTTCTTTATATGTTTATGTATCTTATATAATCTTTATGTATTTTGTCACTGGTGTATGGCAAATATCTTACCCAAATTTACAACTTGTCTTTCTCACTTTCTTCGTTGCTTCTTTGATGAACAGAAACTATTGGTTTTAATGTAGTCCAATTCATCCATCTTTTTCTTTATGATTATGGCTTATTGCATCATTTCAGAAATCCTACCTATCCCAACATGGAAGAGATTTTATCTTATATTTTCTTCTAATCTTCAGGGATTATTTTATAATCCTTTTAATGTGTTGTAGATTACATTTAAGCCTTCCCTGGAAAGTTATTCCCTGGTATGATGTGAGGTAGGTTAACTATTTGTTCTGTTTTTATTGTTTTCCTTTCCCCACCGAGCTGCAGTGTGTATGATCAAGTTTCCCTGTGTAAGGTCTATATTTCTGGGCTTCCTGTTCTGTCCTGTCAAGTCTATCCTTTGGACCAAAATCAATCCAGATAACTGATAGTTCAAGTCTCCTACCTTGATTTTCTCCAGTAGCTCCATGCCTACTCCCAGCCCTTTGTTTTCATATGTATATAGAAAAAAATTATCAAGTTCTATGAAATATTCTGTTGAGGGTTTTTTTTTAAGATTTTATTTATTTATTTGACAGAGAGAGATAGATCACAAGTAGGCAGAGAGAGAGGGAAGCAGGCTCCCCGCTGAACATAGAGCCCGATGTGGGGCTCGATCCCAGGACCCTAAGATCATGACCTGAGCCAAAGGCAGAGGCTTTAACCCACTGAGCCACCCAGGCACACCCCCCTGTTGAAGTTTTAATGGCTTTGTATTGGACCTATATATCCACTGCGGAGAACTGAAATTGTTGTGATACTGAGGGTCCTGACCTATGAACCTGGCACTTGAAAAATTTATTTGGATCTTCAATCTCTTTCTATACAACTTTGTACTTTTCTCAGTAGTTGTGCAAATCTTGCATTAGATTGATTCCTGATTCCCCTATATTTGTTTTTACAGTAATTATACCTCTTTGTCATTGATGTACAGAAATGTAATTTATTTTTGAGCATTGATCCAGTGAACTTTGCCAAGCTGTCTTCCTTATTTTAAGACATTATCTGAGGATTCTTTTGTATTTTCTACGTAGGTTCTGTATCGATTATGAATAGGTTTTATTTCTTCCATTCAAATAATTAAAACTTCTTTTTCTTCTCCTGCCTCACTGAGTAGGAGCTCTGGTATCATGGTAAAAGTCCAAATCTTATTTGTTCTTGATTCTTAAAGGGACTTCCTCTTGAGCATTGTTTTAGCTATAGATATAGGGAGAACATTCTTTTTGAAGTTAACTGAAGAAGTTGTCCTCAATTCTTAGTTTGCATTTTTAATCAGAGTATACATTGAATTCTTTTATCAGATTTTTTTTCCTGCGCTTACTAATATGACCATTTTTTTCTCTTTTAGTTTGTTAATGTGGCATACAACATTAATAACTGATTTAGTCATAATGTATTATCCTATTTCTACACTATTGGATTCTGTTTGCATTTCATTTATTTCATTTAAAAGTTTTTGATGGGGCGCCGGGGTGGCTCAGTGGGTTAAAGCCTCTGCCTTCGGCTCAGGTCATGATCTCAGGGTCCTGGGATCGAGCCCCGCATCTGGCTCTCTGCTCAGCGGGGAGCCTGCTTCCCCCTCTCCCTCTGCCTGCTTCTCTGCCTACTTGTGATCTCTCTCTTTCTCTCTGTCAAATAAATAAGTGGAATCTTTAAAAAAACTTTTTTTAAGTTATCGATATATGTTTACTAGTAAAGCTGACCTGTGATTTTCCTTTCTCATGCTCTCCTTGTGAGGCTCTAGTATTAATGCTTCCCTGGTCTCATAGAATGAGTGGGAGACATTGGTTTTATGGGTTTTTTTTTTTAATAGTTTGGGTTTTTTTCAGTTTAATAACACTCAGTCTTCTCAAGTGCTGACAAGCCCTCTTGTATCAATAATGACGGTAAAATTGGTTTGACAAGAATCAGATTTTAAAATCCCAGAAATTTCACTGCTAGGAATTTACCATATGATTATACTCAAACAAGTATAATGAAAATTATATATATATATATATATATATATATATATATATATATATATATATACATGTATTGGCTATACATATATGTATTGGCCATTTATTGTTATAAAAGCCAGAAACTGAAAACAAAAGTCCCTCAACTAGGATTTACTTTTTTAAAAAGTGCAGTTATTTATTTATTTAATTTTTTTCCTGCCATTATAAAGAATGAAGTATAGCTATTTGTGCCGATGTGTAAAGATCTCCAAGACCTATAATTAGGGTAAAGCAGATGGCAGAGGGAGAATATATATCCCATTAGTGAATTTTCTAAACGGTAACTCTATGGATGTGCATATGCTATTTCTAGAAGGATACTCAAAGCCAAATAACACCAGTTACCTCTGGAGAACAGGGACGGCAGGGAGATGTAGGGCTCTCTATCCTTCCATGCCATGAAGATGTGTTCTTTTTATAATTTAAGCATGTGTGAGCGTGTATTTATACCCACACGCCCTGCAGCTGGGATGGGGGAGGGCTCGCTGGTTGAGGTGATGCCCTCGCGGTCAGCCAACTGCCCACAGTCTCACCCGTCCCCTCTCTGGCCCTTGAGGTCTGTCACCCCTCTTAGAGAGCAGTCCCCATATTGGGCCCCAGTCTGGCCTGAAGAATAGAGTGGTTGGAAATGTTAAGTTGACACATATAGGGAGCTCTGTGCAAGTGTTACTATGGAAACCAGAGCCTGGGCGGTCTCCATGGAAACCCTTCTCAGCCTTGCGCCTGAAGGAGTTACCACCCACTGGTGTTGGAGTCTTACTTCCAGGAGCTTCGATCGATGCTTAGGGAGAAAATGGCGGCCAGGTCCCTGCCCACCCCAGGGACGTCTGGGGGGCTCTGGGCACCACTCGCTGCCTGCCCAGGAAGGAGAAGGGCTCTGTTGCTGAGGGGGGCCTAGCACATATGACACCGGAGGCAATGTACACAGTGTCCCCAGAGTGGACATGGGGCCGGTGTCTGGAGAGTCTATAGCATCCGGACTGCTCTACCAGGCACTGGCGGGGTGAGCTAATGCCACCTCGGGTTCCATCCTGCCCTTCCATAGACCTGCAGAGTTGGAATCGAGGCCTTGCGAACGTGGTTGGCGTGCGGCCCGGCAGCATGGGGCTCAGAGGAGGGAGACCCAACAATGACCTGTCAGCCTTCCGGGGGATTCATCTGAGTTTTGCCGAGCCGTGAGGAGCCATGGCAGAGCGAGGGAAAGGGCAATGGCCTGCCCCACGGGCCAGAGGCCTCAGTGTCGTGCGATACAGCCGTTGGCCCTCCTGGGACCCAGTCCCTTAAGGGGTCCTGGGGCCTGGAAGGAGGCTCAAAGTCCAGGGCGCGGGGTGCCAGGGATGGGTGGTGCTGTCCCAGGATGGTGGGTCCAGAGCATCGGGGGACCCTCACGCTGCCGCCCACCACCGGCGTCTCATCCTTGCCACGTGCCACCCACCCTCCAGCACCCAGGGCCACAGAGCTGGGGACACGGGAGCCGACGAAGGTCACAGGGCCAGCCTCCCACTCCGGAGACAGAGTCCTGTGGCTGGAAGCTAACAAGTCCTGAGCTGGCCCTGCAGGAGGACTCCTGAGAACAGGGGTGGCAGTGAGGAAATGGGGGTGGGCAGGGGGCTGTGACTTTGACCAGCCCCCTTGTCCGGCCGGCACTGAGCAAGGCCCTCAATGTTCAAGTGCCCAGGGCTTTCACTGATTTATTTTGCTCATTTCTTGCATGATCTCTGTGTGAGTATGAATTCCACAGCCAAAAACTCAGGTCTGCAAAAAGATATTTTTATTTTCCTATAATAATCTATTTTTGGTTTTCTGTTTGTGTGGTATGTAGTGTGTGTGTGTGTGTGGTTTTTTGTTTTTTTTTTTTAAGATTTTATGTATTTATTTGAGACAGAGAGCGAGAGCACAGGCAGGGGGAGAGGCCGAGGCAGAGGGGAGGAAGTCTCCCCACTAAGCAAGGAGCCAAACCGGAACTCAGTCCCAGGACCCTGGGATCATGACCCAAGGCAGCTGCTTAACCGACTGAGCCACCCAGGTGGCCCCTATAATCATCTATTCTGTACAATCTAGCCTTTAAATCCCCATTCATCCCGGTGGCAGAAGATGGAACCTTGGTCATCTGGGGGTAAGCCGGGCCATTGCTTCACTTTCAATTAAGGGTTCATCCTTTTAGTAAATATTAATTTTGCCCCCCGCCCCAGGGCTCAGCATTAGAACCACGTTCCTGTAATTGGGGCCTTCCCACCAACACAGTCTGCTGGAGACGGCCGCTCTCTCCTTACATAACTGCTAGAAACGTGAGGGAGGGGACAGCAAAGGTCCCATCACCCAGCACCCACGGGCAGGGAAGTGGCGACATCCTCTCCATGGTCCTGTCGCCTGCTTTCGACCGTGGATTCCGTGTGTCACCTCCCGATTACTGATGACTGCAGCAGTTTCCTCCGCCTTCCGGGGACTCTCTGAGCCACCCAGGGCCCTGTCCATAAACCCATTTCTGCTCAATTAGCTAGAATTCTTCTTGCTGTGTGTCCCAGTGCCATTGAGCAAGAGAGCCTGGAGGGAGATGACCAGAAAACACCTCTGTGCCTTCCTCCCCACTTTCTTTCCAAACCTGCTCGGTGGGGTTGGTTCTCTCCCCACCTCAGGAAGGAAGATTTCTTGGTTTGGGGGAGGGAGGGGTTCAATCCAAGATAAGAAAAATTCCTTGGGTCACTTTGACAACAAAAATCCGATTTCGGTAATTATAGTGTCTGGTTAGGAAAAATAACCCAGATTCCAAAGTTCATTTGAAGCCGAAGCCGATTTCCTCCAGCAGCTGAAGACTGCATCCCGTGGGCAGCCCGCAGCGGGCGGGCAAAGGAGAGCTTGGCTAGCTTCTTCTCCACTCCTCCGCCTGCTGCTCCCACGCTCCCTCTCCCTCACAGGCTGCTCAGGGGGGAGGCTTGGAGCGAGCACCTGTGTTAGCGGGCTCCTGGGGGAGCCTTTCCCCCCCCTACCCCCCACCACAACTCAGTGCAGGTGAACGCTAGGCCAGCTCAGGTCTCTTTGGGCGAAAGCTAAGCAACCCAGACCAGCTACCAGAACATTCCCACATCCTTAGTTGCCACCTGCTCCCAGAATGTGGCCCTTTCCTGGCTCTGTGCTCCCCAGCCACAGCCTGTCACCAAAGCTTCCTGGGGAGCCCGTCACACATGGGTCCTCAGCACATCCCACCCCCCACCCCCCCAAACATCAGGGAACACCTAGCAAGCTCTTCCGCTGTCTTAGGGAAACCCTTCTCCCCAGGCAAAAGACAGAAGTGTGGCCAGTGGGACTCTGATCCTTCTCACCCTAGAAATGTTCTGCCCAAGTTAGCAAGCCGGAGTGGGGGGTGGGTACAAGTTGCAGGATGGGTTTGGGGTCCCCCCCTTTGCAAGTCCTTTATTTCCGTATGTGTGCCAGTGGGCACAATCTCTCTCTTTTCTCAGATCCCCAAGGGCTGCTAACAGGTCTCCCTGGAGCTAGAAACATGTGATGGGGGGCGGGAGGACCCAGAAACAGCCCCCAACCCCCAACCCCCCACCACCACTCCCACCCCCACCCAGGACCTCACTTAACCTCTCTGACTTCTTTTTCTCTGGCTTGTGGGGCCTTCATGGACATTTGGATGGCACGTGTGGAGAGGCAGAGGGTGATAAAACCTCATTAGGTTTACTTGGGGCTCAGACCTTGCAGGCCCCCCTGTGGGCACCCTGGGCAGCGGGTTCTCTAGCTGAGGAGGGATGGAACCAGGGATCTGACCTGAGGCCTGCTCTTTGCACCTCCTGGATGGGCTGGGAGTTTGGGGAGCCCTTGAGGAGGAATGTTCTGAAGCCCCAGGCTCTTGGGAACTGAGAACCAAGCAGCATCCCAGACACAAAGGGAAATCTGGGCAACTTCCCCTCCGGGAGGACGCTCAGAGCTCCAGATGACGCCCGACACGTCAACACTGGCCCAACAGCCCTGGACAGTGGCCGTAAGAGAGTGGACCCTGGGCTACCAGACCTGGGTTTGAATCCCACTGCTGTCACTTACTGGCTCAGGGATCGCTTTTCTTCTCTGTTCCTGCAAAACCCGTGACTGAAGAAAGCAAGCATTCGCTCGAGGTTTAACAGTCTGGGCAGGGCTCAGCGGGGACAGCTGGTTTTTGCCACTGTGTCATCAGCTGAGTGGTCTTGATGGAGGCAAGAAGGTCTGCTGCTAAGAGAGCTTCACATCAGTTCAGAGCTCGGTGGGGCCAGTGGATTTCCTCCCAGGGGGCCTCTGCACCAGACTGTCCTGGCTTCCCCACACCCCCGGGGCTGGATTCCAACCGGGAGGACTGGAGGGCCCCCCACCCCTCCCCCACACACACCATTTTTTCATTCTACTGGTCAAAGCAGTTCGGGGCCTAATCCAGATTCAGAAAGAGGGGACATGAGCGCCACCTACTGAGGGGAGGGGAGGGGGCGCATGGACGGGAGGGGCGCAACGGGGATCATCCTCAGATACCCGCCCCTGTGGTAACAGTGAACTTGAGCAAGTTACTTCAGCTCTCCTCGACTCAGTTTCCCCTTCTGTAAACTGGGGCTAACAATACCTCTCCCCACTCGGCTGTCCGTCGGATTAAATAAGCTCTCGGGTGAGCTCACAGCAGTTGGAAGAATGTCTAAGAAGAGCTGAGAGCTCAAAAGAATTCGGCGTCAGTATTAGACAACCCTGAACACGCAACATCCAGGAGAGTCCTTTGGGCCTCTGCCTCTGACGTCTCCTCTCCCTGTCTCCCACCTGCCTCTAGTGTCCTCACCCAAGGCCCCCCCCAAATCCCTTCATTCCCTTCTCCCTGAAGACGCGACAGCAAAGTGACCGCAGGTCGGGGCTTTGCTCCCGGAGTGTCACACTCAGCCACCCCCAGATGGGGCATTTAGGCCATCCGTACCCCGCCCCCATCCTGTGGGCCAACATTGCCTCCACCTCCGCCGCTGGACGTGAAGCCCCTCCCCCCCGACTCCCACTACCTGGGAGTGATTTATTGTCATAAAACTAGAGCCTCCAGTCTTCCCTCGGTGGGAAAAAAGCTTTGTAGGGAAAGGATGAGGCAGAAGAGAAAGAAATGGGGACACCTGGCTTTGAAGACTGGAGGCCAGCCCTTACCCCGCCCTCCGCCTGGGCGGCTGCCCCCACCCAGGCCAGCAGGAGCCCTGGCTGCCGACTTTCTGTGGGAAGCAGGGGCACAGGGACCCAGGCTGGGGGACCCCGGGCCTCTCTGGATTGAGGGCGTCGGAAGCAGTGGGCAGCGATGTGATGGAAATTAGGGAACTGTAATTGGGAAATGAGCAGCCCTAGCCGATCCAGGGAGCGAAAGTCCTTTCTTTCCGTTTCACAAGAGACTGAAAAACCTGATTCTCTGGGTGTTTAGAAATGCCCAGTTCAGGGGGGCGGGCAGGGCAGGCCTGGGCTGCGGAGACGGGGGGACTTGTCTTCTCGGGGGAAGGGGGGCTTGCGACCTCTTCCAGCAGTGCCCCCTCTCCCAGGTGTCACAGGACACCCTAGCCCCTGACCACTCAGGTGCACCCGCCCTCCAGGCCCACTGTGGGGATGGAGCCGCAGAGCCCACCCAGGTCGTTCCTGCCCCCCATGAACCCCGCACGGCAGAGCTGCTCCAGAACCACCCCCCCAGCGGGGCCTGAGCTCCCCTTTCTGCCCACGGTTACCCAGGAGACTGCCGTCACCGAGGACCCCGGGCCAGGCTTGGCTGAGCAGACATTGTGCCTTGGAGAACAGGAAAGTTTCCAGTTGGATCTTCTCCGACTCTGCCTTTGTGCTGTGTCTTTGTGCTCTTGTGGTCGCTGGTCATAAAACTTGCATTTACCAGAACTGGGGCAAACACTGGGTGGAAAGGACAGTATTTTGGTGACTTGTACCGAGTCCCAGGGCTTGGGTGGCCCCCCTCGGGCGGCTCGGAACCCGAGGAATCCGATGCCTTGGCTTAAGAGAGCAGTCTTCCACCAGTCTCTTGGGGCACCCCCAGACCCCATGGGGGAGAGGGGAGCAAGTAGGGGGGGAGCGCGAGGACCACAGGTAAAAACACTCCGCACTGCCTTGAGGAAGCTCCCGCACTACCTCCACTCCTGTCTCCCACAAGGGGAGTCGTCACAGGTTTCCTAGCTGTTCCAAGAAGTTTCTCTGCACATCACTCAGCTCACCCTGGCTACGGGCTGGGATGGAACCAAGAAGGAAATGTGAGGAGGTGATATCAGTCATTCATTCGACAAATGGTTTGCAGCCCTACTGTGTGCCGGGCGCCGTCTGGGGAAGAGAGACAACAAACCTGCCGCTGGCCCCGCCGTCTGGGAGCGCACAGACCTGCCAGCCAGCCTCGGGGCCCGGAGACACCTGCACTTAGCCCGAGACGAAAACACAGGCTTCCCAGCACAGCGGGGGAGCCTACAGCGTGTCTCATCCAATTGTGACTCCCCCGTGTCGCTCCTTTCACCTCTCTCTTGGAGCTTGGCCAACTTCCCGTCAGCCTGCAGAAGGCTTGACCTTCCTGCACGGGGAGAGGGTGACCCAAGCCCCACACACAGCCACCACGGGCCACCCTCTCCTCACCCGGCCTCGAGGCCAAGAGATGGAACCCAGCTCCCTGGGCTCCGCGACTAGTGGCTCCAGCGCGGAGGGGAAGGCTGCGTGCGGTTGAGCAGAACACCGAGAGGCGAGCGGAGCACGTGGTGAGAACAAACCCCCCTCCTCCCTTCAGCTGCGGGCCGGGGCTGAGCAACCTTTTAAGCCCACTCTGGAGTCCACGGAGAGGAGCTCCTTCTGCCTTTTCTTTTTGAGGGAGCTAAGGACTTGGCTCTCACTAGAGACAGCGGACCTGCCCCCCACCCAGGGACTGCCCCAGCCCTGGTTATCTCTTTGTGCAAATGGCGGTCAACCCTGGTCTCCACTTCAGCTGGAGACTGGAGCCTTGCTGGTCTG
>CM053605.1:5424221-5468410 GCA_028646535.1 Procyon lotor | reverse complement strand
GGGGACAAGTATCTCTAAAAGAGCCTTCTTTTGCTATCTGCTTTGAATTACAGCTTTCTCCCGGTTTCATTGTAAATATCCCAAGACAGAAAAACCATATGGCCAAGCACTTATACGAGAAGTAATGACTCCTGGAAACAGCTGATGAAGAGCAGAAAGAGGACAGATGGCCTGGGTGGAGTGGGGAGCAGTGAGCGTGGGGAGGGGGCTTGGGAGGGGGGAGGGAGGAATAGGGAAACAATTCACGATCCTGCCAAAGACTGGAGCCACTGGCGTGACAGGACCTTGGAGGTGCTTTATGGCATGACAATAACGTGCCCCCAAGAACTTTTACATAAGTTTGGGCAAGGTTATCCTCTGAGAGTGGAACTCATTACATCAACACATAGGAGGAACAGTAATAATAATAAAATACATAATGATAGTGAAGCAACTGGTTTGCCTCATCTCACCAACTTAGATTACAAACCTGCTTACCTTTTTTTTTCTTGCCCAGATTCACTGGGCAGGGGGGTGACCCCAATTTTCCCCAAACCCAAGGGTCCTCCGTAGCCCAAAGAGAGGGTCGGCTTGGCTTCCTCAAACCAGGAGAAGCAGGGTCCCAAGAGCCCAAAGGAGATAGCAATATCGTTGCCTCCTGCTGCCACTAGGTGTCACTGTGGAACCCTGCTCGCAGGGAGGGTGCCGCTGCCCCCACAGGATTCTTTGTAGTCCACTTCCTGGCCCCCAGCCCTCATCTCCTAAAACACCATCCTGGGGGCAGAGTGGCTGGATGGGAAGGGACCTCCGGCATCATCCACATTCCACGCACCCTCAGCCTTCCCCCTTTGAAATGCAAACAGCGAGTCGGCCTCCCCCCCTTTACTCAAGGTGACTTATTTTGACCACCTCACTGTTCCCTCCCACTGCTCCTTGGGTCACCCTTAGCACACCTGACCGAGTACGCCCAACTCTGCCTCTCGGAGATCATGGATGGGGGTACAGGTGTCTGTGCTTCCAGGACGCCGTGCACCCTAAGGAGCTGCCCACCAGCCGGGGCGGACCAGTTCTGCAGAGCCCCACTGCTCACAACCCCAACAGGAAAAGGGTGGCACTCTGGTGGCCCACATTTGCTTACCCAAGAGGGCACCCAGGTGATCCTTCTCTCGAGGAAGAACATCTGTTTCCAGCCACTCTGCTTAAACCAGGAGTTCTTAACCTGGACGTCAGGTGTCGAACTCGGAGGAGTCAGCAAGTGGCTGGGGAAAACCATTACACGCTTATTTTCACTAATCGCTAATTGAAACTAGCATTTCCTTCCATTGTGCGAGCAGGCATCACACCGCAGTCACAGAGACGGTCCCTGGGACTTTGCCACCAACAGAAGTCACAGCAAATGTCACATTGCACCACAGCTGCTGCCGAAATTTCAAAATATTGTTTCACGTCCGCTCATCACTGACTCAAAGTTATGGTAGCTATTACACCTGGACCTTCCAATGCAAGATCTGACTACAGGAGTGCACCTGTGGCCGTATCACAATTTTTAAATTGTGGTAACTGTATTTCAGTACATTGGGTTTCCTTTGTGATCTCATGTATTTTACTGTATGCATGTAAAATTGCTAGCCTGGGGGCCCCTGGATGGCTTAGTCGGTTGGGTTTCAGACTCTTGATTTCAGCTCCATCTCAGGGTTGTGGGATCGAGCCCTGTGTGGGGCTCTGCACTCGGTCGGGAGTCTGCTTGAGATTCTCTCTCTCCCTCTCCCTCTGCTCCTCCTCTGGCTCGCGTACTATCTCTCTCTCTCTCTCAAATAAATAAATAAATCCTTTAAAAAATCATAAATCCGCTATCCTGGGGAAAGCCCACAAGCCTCTCCAGTCTGCAGGAGGAATCCACGGTACAAAACTGATTGGAGATCTGCAACCTACACAGACGGCAACTGGCTGCAGCTTCTTTTTTTAAAAAGAGGAACTCACCACAATTCGAATTCGAATTCAAAATAATTTCAATTCAAATTCGAAATAAACTCTATTTACCGAGCCCTCGCCAGTGCCAGACATTTTGCATGGGTGGCTGTCTCCTCGGCAAAGCTGAAGTGTGACACTGGATGGGGTCACGGGGCCACGCAGGCACACAGGCACGCAAGGTCAGGGCTGGAGCCAGGAGTCAGCCTTGACCTTTTGACCCAGCTCCTGAGCTTTCCTCATTCTCAGTCTGAGGGCCTCCAAGGCCTTGGGAGCCCGCGGTTAAGTGTAGCTCAGGGTCACGGCCAGCTCCGGCTAAAGCGGGGGAGGTAGTCTCGGGGAGTCCAGCACTCAGCCCACTGGGGGTGGGGGGTGGGCGTGGGCTGCTCTGATCCCACAGGCACCAAGCAACCTTCCGTCCCCTAGGGTCACCCCAGCTCCCTTCCCCTTGCAGGCTTGGATAAGCCTGACTGGGACCCCAGTGTCACAGCCTTAGGGGGAACAGAGCCGTGACAGCCGCACACTCCACAGTCAATGGCCGGCTGCCAAGCTTCCCATCCCTGTTTGCACATCTGCTCATGATGAGCACTGCACGACTTTCCATCATTTACTAGAGATTTTCCAGGTCACGCACGCCCCCTGCCATCCTTCTTTCTGGCTCTCTGACCCCCTCTGGTCGCCCTTCCTCCTTCCTCCCTTTCTGAAGCAATAGATTCTCTCTTGGAACAGCTTCTCCCCCTTTCATCTCCAGGGGCTTTCCCAAATACTTCTTTTTTCTGCAGGGGGATCTCAGTAAAGAACATTTTCTCCGTCTCACGAATGACTCCTTGCTACACTGGGTCCCGTCTTATCTCGGGCTGCTCTAACACAGCACCACAGGCTGGGGGCTTCAACAACAAGCGTGTATTTCTCCACAGTTCTGGAGGCTGGGAGTCCAAGATCCAGGTGCCGGCAGGGCGGGGTCTTCGGAGAACCCTCTCTCTCTTCATGGACCTCGATTCCTCTCTGTGTCGTCACGCGGCAGGAGGAGCAAGGACATCTCTGGGGTACCTCTCCTCAGCCCCCTCCTGACCTAATCACCTCCCAAAGGCCCCACCTCCTAATCTCATCCTAGTGGAGGTGAGGATTTCAACATATGAATTTGGGGGGGACGCAAACATTCAGTCCCCTCCCCGAGGGAGGCGGGAGGCCTGGGGAGGTGATGTGCGCCCTTCCTCTTGGAATCAAATCACTCACTCACGTTACCGGTCCCGCAGCTCTCTCGGCTGACCTCCAGGGCCAGCCAGTTCCCCGAAGCCAAAGACCATCCTCTGAGTGCTGAGAAAGCCCACCACCCAAGCCCAGCCCCCTCGGCCTGCCCCCTTAAGGTGAGGCTCTGCCCCGAACCAACTCCACACCCTCGGAAAGTCTCCAAGGCGCTTCAAGGCAAAGACACTGGGTGTGACTTCTCTGAAGGCCCCACACTTGGGCACCAAGGTCCCCACTCTCTTTGCTCCCAGGCACTTTCTCTTCCTGCCCATCTTGCCTTCCTTCCCAGAACAAGGCCACTCACGCTGGCCTCCGTGGCTTCCCACCCTGACTCAGACCTGGCCTGTCTATGGCTCGGGCCCAGCCACATATGTAGCCCCAGCCTCTGCTCCCGGAGTAGCTCCGACCGAGTGGCTTGAGCTGCTGACCCATCATTCTGCCTGCTCTCCTCCAGGTGGACCTTGCGGGGTACACCCAGGCCCCCTTCAAGGAGGACCCACTGTCTGGCCTCCCTGAGGCCCCTGGGGCAGGGAGTCCATTTTTTCTGCTGGGTTCTCCTCCCTAGGTATTTCTGGGGAGGAGAAAGTTCCCTGCCAAGTTCCCCACATGATTCTGCCTTTCGGCCATGCCCCCCTCGGCTGCACACACTGGATTCCCATCCTCGAGAGCTCAGCTCCAGCTGCCAGTTTAGGTCCAGGCCCAAGACTTACAGAAACCGGAGGAAAAGCTCAGCAAGGGGGCCAAAATCCACCCCCAGAGGTGGCCACACCCAGAGCCCGGAGCCCGGCGCCCCCCACGGAGGGCGAGATCTCCCCACCGATCTGGGGCCAGGCCTCTAGTTGGTGAGGCCTCTCTGCCCTTCGGGGAAACCCCACCACCCACCAACAGAACTGTGGTTTGACTCCAAACCTCCCACACGATCCCCGGGTTCCTGGACATGGTATGGTCCCCAAGTCAGCGTCATGCCACAGGGAAGGCGCCATCCATGAGAAGCAGCTGGGATCCTAGGATCTTGGACCCTGGGACCACCCGATCCCTGTGTATCTCTCCTCCGTCCTGTGCGGCCTCCCCCGGACACACAGACCTGTCACCATCACTGACATGGAGGTACCACCCGAGCTGTCCTTGGAGAACAGTCTGTCACCAGGGGACGCGCTCTGTTGGGTTTGCGTGACTGGAGGCGCCCCCCGGAACCTCGTCTCGACAGCTTCCCCTCAAAGGGAGCATCTTGGTGACGCTTGCCCCCGTGACGGCCCCCGAAGAACAAAGGCTGTCTGAGGCCTCCAGGTGAAGTCGGGGCCCCTCCGCCAAGCAGAACCGACATCAGGCTTTGAAGTGACAAGGCTTCAAATCTTCCTTCTAAGACTTCAAAGCGCAGGGGGCCACATTTAGGTTGCCGCTCACCAGCAAGGGGCCGGTGGCAGTGGCTTTGCGGAGAGGACACGGCTGGCAGGCTCTGGGCAGGGGATGGGATGCTCAGGCTCAGACTGGGCAGTGGGGGGGCATCCGTGTGTCCTTCTGCTTCAAGCCCACACTCTGTCCTCCGCACCCCACTGCCCACACTCCCTCACTTCACGGTGTGGCGTCCTGGGCTCACGGGGAAGCCTGCTGCGGGCGGAGAAAGGAGAGAGGGGCTGTGATGGTGGTAGGGCCACTCTTCTGGGCCTTGAGCCCCCTGCCCCCTGAGCAGCGGGGCTCCCACGGTGGCCTCCCGGGGGAGGACGGTTCCAGGTGGGAATCTCCACCGTCTCCCCGTGGTACCTGAGTGCGGACGCCCGTGTCCCTACCCCGGGACTGCTCCGCGTACCAGGCTCTCCTCGAGGATCTATTAACTGAAGCCCTTTTGGCCTCTGCTGGTCTCCACGGTCACCCGCCAGTCCTCGGCCTTTTCCAGCATCTTTGCAATTAGGGTTTTTTTTGTGGCAACTTGCTACAAGGCTGCTGTCTTCCAGCTTCACAGGCTCCCCAGAGAGGGGGGCAAGAGGAACAGGGGGCTCATGGACTAGCATTCTGCCTGTCAAACACCCCCCGGGGGCCGATACCCCAAAGGAGGGTCAGTCGTGCCCTGGAGGGGACACGGCCCAGACGGGAGGTGGCTCCTGGGTCAGCAGGAGACGGCTGTGGCATCCGTCTTCTTGGCCTGTTGTAACAAAACACCACAGACTCTGACAACACGTGTGTCTGCTGTTCTGGAGGCCAGACCCCCGGGATCGAGGTGCCGGCGGGCTTGACGTCTGCTGAGGGCTCGCTTCTCGGGTTGCAAATGGCTGCCTTCTCCCCGCGTCCTCACATGGCCTTCCTCCGTGCGTGCTGGGGGGAGAGAAAAAAGCAAAGACTCTGGTGGCTCTTCCATAAGGACACCAATCCCGTGGCGAGGGCTCCAAGCTCAGGACCTCGTCTAAAACGAAGTATCTCCCAAAAGCCCCCATTTCCGAATACTGTCATACTGGGGGTTAGGACTCCAAAATATGGATTAGGGGGTTGGGGGGAGACACATAGCAACCGTCAAGAGCAGGGATGTCCCCAGCCAGCCTGCGGCACCCAGGCCACAACTGAGCTGTGCTTGAGGCTGTGGGGAATTCAGAAGAAAGAGGTGGTCCAGGCCAGCACCCAGGAGCTCACATTCTCCAGAAGCTCCGGATAGGGGAGCGGGATTCTCATGTGAGAAGCCAACACGGAAAACTCAGATTTCACCCAGGAGAGTCAGACTCACGCCACAGGTGGTCGGGGAAGGGAGGGGTCACAGCAAAGGACCTCTGGGGGGCTGGCCCTGTGTCTTTAGTCCGTTGGTCGTCAGCCAGGGCCTTTGGAAGCAGCTCCAGGTTCACGACAGAAGTGGGACAAGATGCAGGGAGAGAGTGCGGTGGGCTCAGTTCTGGAGGGACGGCCACTAGGCCTGAGGGGGGGAGGGTCTCTGCGGCCCGGCTGCTGCCACAGGGAGCCAAGTACCCAAGGGGGTGCAGCGAGCTGTGCTGAGCAGTCCCCACACTCTCGCACTCGGCGGCCATGTGCCTGCTCCGGCCTGACCCTTCTTGACCCCTTTGGCCAAGACGGCCGTGTCACCAGGCAAGGGCCCTCAGCGGCCAGCCCTCCCCCTGCAGCCAGGGCTGGCTGAGTGCTGCCCACGACCACGTCACACAGCATCACAGGAATCCGTTTATTTGGCAAATCTGATTAACCAGATCATTTTCCCAAGAAATTGTGCTACGTTCACACGTGTACCTATAATAAGTATGTCTCGGGTTTTTCCAGACCAGGAAGGAAACCGTGGTCACCCTGACAGCCAAATGACGTCCCCAAGCCTCTTTTACCAAGAAGCATTCCAGTCATTTCCACAGCTGAGCTCAGAGTTCCGCGACTCACTGACTGCCCCTTGCTCAGGACCCAGCCTTAAGCCTGGCCCTGTCCTCTGCCCCTTCCGTGCCTGCTGGGCTGAGTGTGCACCCCCTTGCACGGCAGCCTGGCCGGAGGTCTTGGGCCCGAGCCCGCTCCCGCAGGCCCTGATGAGTCCTCTGCAACCCGCAGGCCAGGAGGGGTCCGCACGGAGAGAGCGAAGAAGCCTGTGTCCTCCCCCAGTGTGTTGGGATCAGCCTGGGGGGGTTTCCAAGTCTCCCCCACAAACCCACAGTCGCCACATCGATGTGACACTGCTGTCCCCCTCCAAGGACCTCCACCGCTCACGGACTTCCCCCCCTCCCCCCACCCACCCCCCCCAACCCCCGCCTTCTCTGTCACCCAGCTCGGGCAGGGTCAGGCTACCCAGAGGACAAAACTTCATGTTTATGAACATCACAGGGGTGACGGGTGGTCAGGGCACTGCTGTCTCATCTTCTTAGGAAGCTTGTCTGGCCCTCAGTACGGGGAGACCTAAATGCCTCGAGATGGGCTCCCGGCGCAGAGAGCGATTGGAGGAGAGCCCTGACTGCACACATCCACGGGCTGGGAGCCCCGTCTGGCACCAGTGTCCGGGTGACACTGCATGTGACGACCTGGCTTCCTCAGAGCCTCTGGGCGGGGTGGCCACGGCGCCGTAGGCACCTTGGGGCGGCTGGGTCTGCAGGGCCCCTGCCCTGGGCTGCCGCCTCCTGGGGGCCCGGACTGCGGGGCGGGAGCCTCTGGTCCTGGTTGGGATCACTCCTCCGCTCCGGTGTCCACCCCGGCATTGACCCCTGCTTGCTTCCTCGCCCTTGCTGCCCCTGAGCACCGAGTCGGCCGCGGCCCAAGCGGGAGGTAGAGAGGCTCCGGCCTTGGGTGGCTCTCAGTCCAGCTGGGGATTCTCGAGCAGGAAGCCGCCCTGCCCTCCATCCTTCCTCCCCGTCCCTCCGCCCCCACCCCTCACAGAGCCCCGTAGCTGCAAGCCTGGGGTTATCGCCCGATCTCCGCCTCTGCCTGCTGTCAGGGTTTTATCTAAACCACCCCCTTCCCCGCCACCCTGCCACCATCCACCCTCCCATCCACCGCTTAGCGGCGGGAGCCTCTCCCTACAGGTAGAAAGCGGTGCTTCGCTTCCTCAAGACCTCCCCCTTCTGAGGCGAACTCTCATCTCTTACATCTCATCCCACTCACCCCATCTTGCCAACCCCCCCACGGTTCATCCTCTTAATGGGGTGACTCTGGAGCAGCCTGAGTCATCGGAGGGCTTGCAGCGGTCTCGGCAGCCCCTCTCCGAGATCATCCGAAAAGCCCAGGCCAGACCGTGATTCGACGGTTGACAGTCTCCAGCCAGGAGCTGCCAGGGGCTGCGTGCCATCTAGGCAGTTCCTCCGACCCCCGGCTGGCTCGTTTTCTCCCTCCTGGCCCCTGGAGAGGGACAGTCCGGTGGAAAGTGCCACCCGGCCAGCCGCCCCTGAGCCTGTCCGTAACGAGCTATAGCTTGACCACGGCCCGGGTCACATCAGCTTCCCTCATCCTTCCGCCACCTTCTCATGGGCACGGGAAGGTCTGGCTGGCTTTCTGGGCCTTTCTTCCGCCAGAGGAAACTTGGGGCTCTCCGTATGTTCTTGCTCTGTCCTCATCACCCGCGCTTGCTATGGGGTTACTGGCCGCCAGAGCCCGAGAAGGGACTGAGAGGCGCAAGTTTCCTCTACCCTGGGATGCCCAAACTGAAAGGAGCTTATCACCTCCTGACTGCTCCGTGTCTGCCCAGAACATCGTCCGCCGTGACCAACCCTCTTGGTTCTCTCTCCTAACGCCTCTCTCTTCCTTTCCAGAATCTTCCAGTCTAACAGAAGGATGGGGGGAGCTGGGAAACAGCCTGGCTCAGATGGTCTCCTTCTTTTCCATTCTTCTGCCTCATGCATTTTGAGCTTAGAAATAAAGAATTCACCTGGCTCTCGGGTCCTTCAGAGATTCCCAAATACTGGGTGATTTATGTTGAGCCGCCTGGGTGCCGGGGAAAGGTCTTTGGGGCACAATGCGCGAAGACCGCGTTCAGAGAGCATCAAAAGGGAAAGCGCACCAGGAAGGTGCCACATTCGTCCGCCACATCAGAAACCTTGCAACAGGGTATCTGCTACCAGAATCTGGGGTTTCCTTCCTCTGCGTCAGCCTTTCTCTCCTTAGCCCCTGGTGGTCATGGTATCCTGGAGGACCAGCTGGACCCTGGAAGGCCGGGGGGCCATGATGTCCATGCGGAACTCTTTGATGACAAAGTAGTAGCAGAAGACATCAAGGCAGCAGTTGACGTTGGAGAAACACATGGACAACTGCAAGAACAAGCTGATGTTCTGCTTAGAGCTGCACTCCACGATGAAGCCGTTTCGCACCAGGAACTGCAAGAAGAAACCCAGGTGGACGGGAAGAAAAGAGACCACGAAGACAGCCAGACTGGCCGCGATCGTCCAGATACAGGCCTTCTGCTGGACCCAGTCCCGGGTGAGGTCCCGACGGCCGACCAGGATGCGGATGCTCCTGCAGGAACAGAAACCCATGAGGCCCATGGGAAGAAGGAAGCCGAAGACCTCGAGGGGGAAGAAGACCTTGGCGCTCCAGGTGCCGTCGGACATGTTGTGGAAGCACATGTACTTCTCCACCTTCCCGTGGAAGCTGTAGATCGGGGTGCTCCCGGCCCACACCAGGACCCAGATGGTGCCGCAGATCCCCAAGATCTTCCTGGGGGACCGGAGGTGGCTGGCCAGGAACGGGTACTGGATGGCCAAGAATCGATCCAGACTAATGAAGCAGATGGTGAAGACGCTCCCGTACATGCTGACGAAATAGAAGCACTCCACCAAGGTGCAGAAGAAAGGAGTGGGGGCGTGCACGTTGGACAGCGCCATCTTGAATGGAAGGGACAGCACCAGCAGGAGGTCGAAGATGGCCAGGTTGATCATGTAGATGGAGGTGGCGGCGTAATCCGGCCACCTCTTCATCAGGAAGGAGCTGAAGCCTCGGATGGCCAGCGCGTTGAGCAGGAGGCCCAGGAAGAAGGTGGGGATGTGGACAGCTAGCTGCACGGTTTTCATCAGCTCATCCACGTCGCTGAAGGAGCAGTTCTGGCTCTTGTTGAGCTGCGGGCTCATGTTCTTTCCTACAACACCAACGACAGAGGAGATGAAGTCCCTCTCGCTCTCTCCAGGCGATAGATCCAAAGGACTGCATCATAAGGCCATCCGCACCCACTAAATCACAATTAGAAAACACCAGAAAGAAAACTGCCTCTAATCCTGCTGCCCAGATATAAGGGCTGTTACCTTTTTGTGTATTTCGCTCCTGACTCCCTCTCCCTCTCTCTCTCTCTCTCTCACTCACACACACACACACGCGCGCGCGCTCATGCATGCACAGGCGTGAGCCTTTCTCTTTTACAAAAACGGAAGTGTGTGTGAACATCTGTCCCTTGTCTTCAATCAGAACTCCCGCTGAAAGTAGGAACAATGACACAAAGTCTGACCCAGAACGGCTTAAGCTAAGGACAGAGTTTCGAGTAACTGAAAACCTAACCAGGGGCTACGGCCTGATCACGAATGCAAACGCTGTTTCCGGGACCCAGACCCTCTTTGCACGCTGTCCCTCTGCTCTCTGCCACTCACATCCCGGAAGGTTGCCCAAAGGGCTGGTGGCCCATCACATTCCCTTGGACACGGTGACTGGTGCTTCACCGGTTCAGGGATGGACATTTGACTCAGGCAGAGGCAGTGAAAATAAAAAGGTAACTCTTGCTTGGGTTTCCAGAAAAGGGGTTGGGGCTGCCTCAGTGACACTTGAATCCAGAAAGACATAAGGTCTGGAGGTGCTGCAGCCCTTTGGGACCCCGGGGACAAGTGAGGGCTTCCGATCAGGCCAAAGACGAGGGTCCAAGGCAGGCCCCGGCCAGGTCTCACGTCAGAGCTGAATCTGGGGATGTGGAGGGCAGGTGCACGCCACTGGGGATCTCTGTGTCGTCGTACGTGGCTGTCTTGGTTCGGTCTGGGCTCAGGGAGCCAGCATGGTTGGGGGAGGGCCCTCTGCCAGGATGCAGACTGCAAACTTCTCTTTGTGACCTCTTGAGGCAGAAAGAGAACAAGAGGGCTCCTGGGGTCTCATTTCTAAGAGGGCTAACCCCATTCACAAGTCGTAATCCCCTCCCCAACTGCCCCACCTCCTAATACCACCACCTTTGGGGGAGGGGGGTAGATTTCTGCTTGTGAATTTGGGGAAGGGGATGGGACACAAATATTCAGTCCTTAACGGTGGCCCTGGAGCAGATCAAACCCAGGAGATGTTCCTTTGACCCAGGCCTCCAGAACCAGTGAGGCTGGACAGAGAATTCGGATGACCCAGACTCCCTGCACGCACCCCTCCTTTCTCACACCCCTCCCCCAAACGGCACAGATCGGGTGGCATGGCTCGCCCAGGAGCACACAGGGCCCTTGCATCGGCGAGGTCAGTCACACCAGCCCAGGGAGGCTCACAGAGCCTCTCCCACCCGCAGGGACTTCCTGGCAGGGCAGGGACCCGAAATGTGGGCACCACAGAGGGAAGGCGCCAACATCGCCTTTTACCAAGAATCCTGCGCTAGTCATTTGCTGAGCGTCTTATCCTGCTAGTTTTTTTTTTTTAATTGAAAAAGTATCCAATGCATTCGATAAGATATTCAGACAGTAAAGAAAGAAAGAAAGAAAGAGAGAGAGAGAGAGAGAGAGAGAGAAAGAAAGAAAGAAAGAAAGAAAGAAAGAAAGAAAGAAAGAAAGAAAGAAAGAAAGAAAGAAAGGAAGCCTCCATTGTACCCCAGGGCCTCAGCTGTCCTTTCCAGAGTCAACCACGTTTAACAGTTCTGTGCATACTTTTTCCAGAAATTTTCCAAGGATTGCATATATATATACATACATCTACATACACACATATATATGTACGTATATATATGATGTGTGTGTGTGTGTGTGTGTGTATGTATATGTGATGTTTCTTTACATTTGGAAAATATTACACCCACAGCTCTGCTCCTTGCTTTTTCACTTTGTAACGTTTCTTGGAAATTGTTTCTGCATCAGCGTCTATGAATTGGCTTTTTCTTCTTAATGGCACCCTTACATCCTGTTGTGCGGGGATCCCTCAACCCATTTAGCCAACAGCCTGTTGACGAACATTCAGGTTTCATAGGGTTTTACTGGGAAACAAAAACTTACACAGCGAGCATCCCGTGACTTATTTCGGTGCTACATAGGTATCAGGAAGAGAAGCCCCATTCTGTAATTGTTTCTCATCAGCAGAGCTCCCTTGAAAGACTTGGGGAAGGAAGGATTTGGGCATTTCTAAATTTGATTAAATTTGATCAAATACGATACAAGAAGAACGAATTTCCTTTTCTCTCTGTGGAAAACATGACGAACTCATGGTCATATATGTAGAAGCAATCAAAAGGCATAAAACAAAAATTTAAAAAGCTCCTATGAAGTGTGCAAAGCAGCTAATTAATAAAAACACTATTTTTCTGTCTGTGGTATCTGTCAATTCTTAAAATTTGAATTCACTGCGATTTATATTCTCATTCTAAAGTAGGTGTTCACTTTCATAACTAGCTTTGTATTCTTTTATTCAAAGAAGGCCTCCCTCACTTGGGGCGCCTGGGTGGCTCAGTCGGTTAAGTGTCCGCCTTCTGCTCAGGTCATGATCTCAGGGTCCTGGGATCGAGTCCCGTGTTGGGCTGCTTGCTCAGGGGAGAACAAGAAGCCTTCTCCTTCTACCTCTCCCACTGCTCATGCTTTCTCTCTTCCTCTGTCTCTCTCCCAAATGAATAAATAAAATCTTAAAAAAAAAGAAAAAGAAGGGAGAAAATGGTCTGACTGATTCTGGGGCTTCTCGGACTCAATGGTACCAGATGGACATGTGGGAAAAGACACAACTCAGCCCCCCGTGTTCTCCAGCGGGATCATCCTAAAAGTCATGTTTGAATTACTGACAGACTTCAAATGGGAACTTTTCAAACAGTAATCTTTGAAGTCAGAGAAAGCACTCTATGGACTGGCAAAAAGAAATTAGTTCAGAAAAAAAAAAATGCTTCCACCTCACGGCAGAGTAAGCAGAAAATCTGAAAAAATTAATCCTCTGAATTCCCTCTGAAAGTTCAAGGAAATCTTTTTGAAAATCTTCTTTAAAAAAAAAAAAGATCAGAAACTTCTCTGGAATAAGATAAAAAGGCTCCAGGCTGCAGCAAGAGATGAGTCATTTTTCTCAAAGATGGGCTGCGAGTAAAAGCCAGGCCCCTTGTAGCGGGAACAGGCAAGCTCCCCACACTTGATCTATTGCCGGGAGCCATGGATAGGTCCTGTAGACCCAGGGATCCACTGGGGGGCAGAGGGGAGGCTGGGAAGCAGACGCCAAGACAGGATTCCACTATGGAGAGATTTCTTGGGACAAATGCCTGTGTAGGATACAGGGGAGAGCAGGTCTGACGTCTGTGGACAGAGAGAGGGAAGGAAGCTTCCAGGGGCAGATAATTTTTTCTCGAGTATCCAAGAAACAGCTACCAAAACGAATTATCTCTCTACCAGGAACAAAGTCTTTCATTAAAAAAAAAAAAAAAAAAAAGCAGAAATGATGTTGGCTATATTCTGACTACAATACGTAGAAATCTTCTTTTTAACATTTTGTTAAAACATTTTCACATCAAGTAATATACACAGATACATCTCGATGAATGATGTTCTTTCTTTATGAAGAGTATAAAAAACACATGATACAAAGACCCTCAGGAGACAAACAGGCAAAGGACAGAGAGTTCCCAGAAGAGGATTTACAAAGAGATAAAATTTTTGCTCATTATTTCAACAAAGAAGCTAGTAAGGGTTCTGTGAAACAGTCATTGATATGCTGGTGAGTGCACACAGCTTCTAGATTTGATAACTTAGAGTACAACCTTATTAATCTTTCATCCAGTGATTAAAAATTTACTTAAAGTAAATCAGAAAAAGGAAAGAAAAGTCATGTACAGAAAATGTGTTTACTTGGACATTTTTTCTGCTAGCAAAAAACACACACGCATTTAAATGCCACCCAGAGCTTAATTTCACGATGGTAAATCTACTCAATGGAAAATTTTTCTGTCTGATTATGTTATGTTTATGCTGACTGTGTTAAGTAAAAAAACCCACACACTACAGAACGATACATTCAGGATGACTTCAACTATGATTAAAAAAAAAAAAAACCCACACAAAGGGAAAAAAAAACCTAGAAAAAAATTTCCATATGCCCAACATTGGTTACATTCTAACAGTTAGATGGCAAGTGCTTATTCAATCTTAAATCTCCCTCCCTCTCTCTCTCTCTCTCCTCTCGCTCTTTCTGTGTATATATTTTTCTAATTAATTAGTGATGCTATGAAAACAATTTAATTTTTTTTAAGTTGTAGTAAATGCTGGGAGAAAAAGAGAAAAATAAGAACAGCTTTTGACTTTCCCTTAAAAGAAGAAAAGTCTGGGTGTATGTTTCAGGTGTGACAGAGGCTGCACAGGTCTTTGTATCACATTTTTTTATACTCTTCATAAAGAAAGAACATCATTGGGGCACCTGGGTGGCTCAGTCGGTTAGGTGGCTGCCTTTGGCTCAGGTCATGATCCCAGGGTCCTGGGATTGAGCACCGCATCAGGGTCCTGGCTCAGTGGGGAGCCTGCTTCTGCCTCTCCCACTCTCCCTGCTGGTGTTCCCTCTCTCGCTGTGTCTCTCTCTGTCAAACAAATAAATAAAATCTAAGAAAGGAAGAAAGGAAAAGAAAGACAGAAAGAAAAAGAAAGAAAGAAAGAAAGAAAGAAAGAAAGAAAGAAAGAAAGAAAGAAAGAAAGAAAGAAAGAAAGAAAGAAAGAGAAAGAAGGAGGGAAGGAAGGAGGGAAAGAAGGAAGGAAAGAAGGAAAAAAGGAAAGAAAGAAAGAAAGAAAGAAAGAAAGAAAGAAAGAAAGAAAGAAAGAAAGAAAGAAAGAAAGAAAGAACATCATCCATCTGATCTATCTGTGTATTTTCTTTCACTAGTACATTACTCAGTGTGAAAATGTTTTAAAATCTAAAGGATGGCATTGGGCTAACCCGTCCGTGCTTAGCTGATGAGGCATCAGTGTTGCCAGGCCAAAGATGGACATTTCAACAGGCAGCGTCTGAGGGACGTGGGGACAAGGCATGACAGAATTGGAAGTCACAGATGAGAGAGAAGATGCCACCTCAGAGAAGAGCAATGACAACAAGAACCCGATTGGTGATTAAAAAAAAAAAAGTCTCATCTATCCATGGGTCAGCCATCACATCATCAAAATTGTGTGAAACATAAGGAGTGAAGGAGTGAAGACATTCAAAAGACATTCAAAATGCAGATTAACCATGGAGGGGGGCGGTCAAGGGAAGGGAAGATATTTACATAAATTCTCCCAAAGCTTGGATAGCTGTTAGGAGAAACAAATGTCAGAGTGAAACTTACATATTTTCTAAATGGATATTCAGGTTAAATTATCTTGTCTTATTGTAAAAGGACACAAGGAAGAGAAAACTCACAATAGAAACTAAATTCGAGAAAACTGCCCTGTTTCTCTGTAGACAGCAGGGAGGTAACCCCATGGAGGTTTACACAAATGTAGCAATTACATAATTGAATTACAGTGCTCCCTGACAACCCTAACACTCCCTCTGAAAGGGGGCATTCATTAAAAAAGCCCAAACCTTTTTTTTTTTTTTTTTTTTTTTGCCAATAAGAAACACAGAAAACATAAAAAGATGAACAGAGTAAAACGATAGGGCAATTTTTTGTTTATTAGGCACACAGAGCTCTAGAAAAAAATATGACAAAGTAATTTTTGTTTCATAAAAAGAATTGAGAGAGTAACACAGAGACTTTACAGAGGTAAAAGTTACAATGAATAATTAAAACATAAAACACTTCATATCTGTTCCAAGGCACATAGCAAAGAAACACATAATGGGAACATGCCAGAAATGCAAAAGGAAGTAGAAACAGAAACAAAATTGTAGGTAGAGACCTTCGTGCTCCCCTCCTGGAGTATCATCAATCAAGTAGATAGAGAAATTTCGAGCTCCGCGTAACCCAATTAAAAAGGCAGATCAGTGAGGACTAAATCATAAATCAAGGGAATACTATTTCTTTGGGAGACAACAAGACTTTTTCTCCAAACGGATGCCATTCCTGGGCCCAGCCCAGGACTCTAAGACAATGGCAATTCTGCTCTGTCTCAGACTGCAAAGAAAGCACAACTATTTGCTGTGCACCGTGACACTAATAATAAATACTTGGTATTTTATGCATTCTCTGAAGTGGTCTCTTAAATAACGTGTGAGTCACAGATAAAATTGGAACTATGTTACTGAAATATTGGAAAAGAGTTGGTTCTTTTTTTATTTATGTGTGCACAAAACACAGAGGCAGTCACAGCTTACAGGGAAACGCGAGTTCTTAAATATTCTCGCAAACAGGAAAGATGGTGACAAATGAGAGGAACCAGGTTCTACTTAGAGGATCTAGAAGAGGAACTTGGGGTGACAGTGGCCTTCACACCGCTCTGGTCACCTGCATGCTGGGGACTGTCTCTCTGCTCGGGCTGCCTGTGCAAGGGCTAGGGAGCCACGGCCCAAGAGAATATGGGGAAAGGACTATATGATCTATAAAAGAATAGATGTTTTAGCATCCCCCAGTGCTCAAGACATGCTCCCCTGTATGACTCCACAGAACGGGCTCCAGATGCCACAGAGATGGACCTGCCTTGCTAAGGGAGTATCTGACAGCCGACAGAGCAGCCTTGCTATGTAGTGAGCTCTCTGTCACCAGGGGTATGTAAGCAAAGGCAGGAGTCCGTTTATCCAGAATGTTGTCAGAGGAATTCACACATACAGAAGGATTTTTTTTTCCCCCAACCCTGAAATGGAACCTTCTGTCAATATACTAACGTTTTCTTGTGTTTGGTGAAGAGGAGTGAACATAGCCTGTGTGAAGGTCTGGGACTCCAAAAGCCTCAGCTCCTGGCTCTCTCTGGCTGTGGGGCCTCCGTCTGCCTTCTGGGTTCTGGGTTCTCTCCTCTGAACAGCAGCGAGCCGGGAGCCCGTGGCCTCACCGAGCTGGCTCTCTTCCTGCTGACGGGCCAGGCTCTGGGCTCTGATTCCTACAGCTGCCTGGGCTCGGGTCCCTCCTGGGACAGCCCCAGGGCTGTTAGGCACAACCTCAGCCCCTAAACCCAGCTGTGTGGCTCAGACCCAGCCAATCCTCCTTCCAGCAGCAGACGGACTTTCCAAAAGTACCGGCAACAGTAAGAATGGAACTTTAGGAGGCTTGGGGGCTGAGAAGGATCCCCCACCCGCCCCCCTTTGGCTGCCAGGCTCCTCATCCGCGCACGGAGCACTGTGGTGTGAGCCACCTAAGAGAAGGGAAGGCCAGCCTGAGGGATGCAGTTTGAGGAGGAAGGCTCCCCTGGACCAGTGTCGTCCAGGTTCCTCGCCTGCAATTCCCGTGTCCTCTGGGGGTGCAGCGCTGAAGTCCACGGTTAGGATATAAATATTTACTTGGATGCCGCTATCTGCCACCATAGTGGAAATAAAGCCATCTGTCTACACCTGAGCCGGGCTTCTGGGGGACACAATGCGAAAAGGAACAGGACACAGAGGGGAGAGACCACACAGAGAATCTCCCAGACTCCAAAATTCTGCTGGAGCTGTACCCTGAGCCTCATGGGTTGGAGTGGGGTTGGGGGACTTGAGATCGGGTCATCCCTGTGCTAAGGGCTCTGCAGTGGGAACTCGCACCTTCCGGAATGTCATTATAACCGTGCCCATTTTACAGATGAGGACAGTGAGGCTCAAGAGAAGCTAGAGTCTACCCAAGATCAAAGAGGTGGTGAGGGGCCTCACTGGCACGCACACTGAGCGTCTCCTTTATCTTCCCCACCCCCACCCAGCTCCCCATCAGCATCACCAGCCTGAACATCCAATATATCCAGGACCCCCTGGCACACCCTCCCTCACTTTCCGGCGTGCCTGGTTCCACTTAACATCTCTCTTTTCTCCTCAGACTCTCCCCTTCCCTCCTAAGAACTTCATCCTTTTCTTCAAACACCCATTTCCCTGATCCTCCTGCATCATTCGATCCGTGGCCCGGTGGGGCCAGTCATCAGGGTACCGTAGGGGTACACATAGGGACTAATCCAGTTAAAACACACACATCAGAGCAGTCAAAGCTGCCCGTTTGCTTCCTGCACCATCAAACACTTCCATCGCTTACTGCTCTCAAGAACCCCATGAGGGAAAAAACCATCAGTACTCCCATTCTCCAGAGAGGTACATAGAGGCCAGGGAAGCTTACACAACTGGTAAGCGTCTGGCCTGGGCTCCCAAGCCCGGCTGTGGCCTGCCTGGAGCCCGTTGCTCAGGGGCTGTCAGGTGATTCCTGCGAGTGTGTCATCTTGGCTGTGGGTGCTTTCCAGGCAGGGTTACGGGAGAGCAGGCAGCCAGGCCAGCGGGAGGTGATGGCACGCAAGCCGAGCTCCCCTGGGGAAGGCTCCTGAGCTACCTACCGTGAGATCTCCCCACCCCAGCAAGAAGCTGCAACCTTGAGTCAAATCGGGAGGAAACTGAGGGTTTGAGGAAATGTCACTAACATCAGGAGTCCTCTGCCTGCCGTTGCTATTTTCACAGAGACTCATGGGGGCTGCTGGGCTGCTGGCGCTCCGGCCATCGGGGATGCTGGATCTGCACGGGTCTGGACGGAACCCAGACCACGGAGGCCCCGCTGGCCTCAGGAAAGTTACCTGCCGTCCAGGAAAGCCAGGTCAGTCCGTGGCTCTGTGTCTGGGTGTTTTTTAAGTGGCCCCGGGGGGAGGGGGGGCTATTACCTGCTGGGGGTCCAGTGCAGCTGGGTGAGCTGCGAGAAGTCATTTATCCTCCCAGCTTGGTGACCAGCCTGCTCCGGAGAGAGCCACTTCCCTCTCTGGGGCTCAGCTTCCTCATCAGTAAAATGAGGGGGGTGGGACCAAAATGCTTTTCAAGTGAAGAGTGGCTCTTTCTCTCGGGTCTGGAGAGGGGCCTTGTGAGGGGGTCCCTCCCCATCGAGTAGAACCAGAATGGGGCAGGGGGAGCCTGTTTCCAGGAAGAGAGTCTCCCTCCTGGGACCTCTCATGCTCACTCAGCTTCCAAAAAGCAGGTGGGGTTCGTGGGGGTGCAAGGAACACGGGGTGCTCGCAGAGGTGTCGAGAAGCCTGTGGAAAAGCCGGGCGTCACCCAGGGACGGCCAGCATCAGGGAAAGGCTGTACTGACTCCCAGCCTTTGGGGGGTTTAGGATATGGGACTGCTGCCCACACACAGAGGGGCACAGGGACCAGGAGATCCCATTAGAGACCAAAGCACAGGCTATTTTTACCGGCCGGGCATGCAGTGACTTTCGGGTGTCTACAGGAATTGAAACTCCCCGAAGTGGGTCTGGGTCATTCATCCCGGCATATGGTCATCTCTGCAGAAATAGCAGCCGTGTGTGACTGCGGGGAGGTCACCTGCCCCCCACCCCCAGAGCATGGGTTCCCCGTCATTGGGTGAAGCGACCTTGACCGAACTAACCTTGACTCCCTTTTAAGTTGTTGCTATGACTCTGGTTGTGCCTGTGTTTGTGCTACGGGCAGAACCAAGTGCCCTCCCTGCCCCGGACCCCCAGCTGGCCTGGGAGGGGTCCATGGAGACGGACTCCCCTCTCCGCACCCCCTCGAAGGGAGCCTCGCCCACCTCCCGTTCTGGCTGTCTTCTCTTTTCATGAATATTTCTATTCTATCTAAAATTTTGAGTACATGCGCCTGGTTCAAATACGTTGGTGAACACAGACAGTAAGATGTCTCTGCCCCCACCACTGCCCCCCCACAATCCAGGGTCCCCCACAATCCAGGGTTCACCACCACCTCGGGGTACCACTGATGACAGCTTCTTCCAGGAGTGTCCTACCAACGTATGTACGTATGTGTTCTGATTTTTTCCCTCTTTTAACACAAAAGTTTGAGTCCTATGTGGACTATTCTGGGTATAAGTCATCTCTCACCCACCCACCCTTGAAGAGCTTTGCTAATGACCCTCATCAAGGGCGTGATGGCGGACCCCTGGCCGGAGAGTGTGTGGGCCAGAGAAAGTCTCCTAAGTGGTAAGCCAGGCGAGGATTTGCCCGAGGCCCCACCCAGGGCTCGGGCTGCCGGTCCCTCCAGCTCCTCTCCTCGCCATGCCCACTGCCCAACCACCCCCCACCCCCGCCCGGCCCAGGGAAGTCACAAATCGGAAAACTCTTTTTCTGCGGAGGTTCCTTAAGCTTCCCAGAACCAGTCCCCTTGGTCTTGCCCACACTCTCATCTTCCAGAACAAACCAGAGGCTCTGGGAGCCTGTGGGGAGCTGGGGAGGGGATTCCGCCTGCCCACCATTTGGGAAGCCCAGAGTAGGGGGCTCGTACCTCCAACTTGACCAGTGTCCTGGGCAGCATCTGAGCTCCACGAGCCACTTCCGTGTAGGGCAAGGAACAAGGCACTTTGGGTTTGCCAAAGAGCGGCTTCCCTGCACCTGGGACTCGCCACACCCTCTCTTAATGTGCTGCTTGAATTTGCTCCTTTAGTGATTCAAGTTCTTCCTCCACTCATGGGCCGTCGCCTCCAGGCTTGCCCGCTGGCTGCATCACAGGGCATCAGAGATGGGCCAAAGCCATGTGAGATGCACCCCCCAATCCCACCACGGGGGGGGCTGCAACAGGGACCAGAGACAAGGGACAAAGTGGGGACGAAGATGCTAGAAGCACAGAGAATAGTCCCCCAGCCCCCACTGACATTATATCAGCCTCAAGGGTCTTGGGGAAAAGAGCAAATAAAGAACAGGATCTTCCTCATTGCAGAGGGTGGGGTCCCAGAAATAAGAGGAGGCCTCAACAGAAAAACTGAGGAACGAAGGCAGGAAGAGCGAGATGGGTCCAGCCCCTCTGTACCTTCCCGCCCTAAGATCCAAACTTCCAGGCTCTGCCACAGCTCTGTCCCCAAGCCCGGCCTATGCATTCAGCCTGCACAACCCCACTGGAGCAGAAATGAGGTGCTTCCTGGGGTCTGAACCAAGTCAACCACGCCCCTCCCCCCCGTGCTGCCCCCTAGTTGCTCCAAAAGACAGCTGGACCCTAATAGCCACCCGGAGAGATCCAAAACGTTCAGCCTCCTTGAAAATGGGCACGGGGCACCTGACAGCATCCAGGTCAAGGCGAGGTGGGGTAAAACACACGGTGGCCGGGGGAGGGGGTGTGGGGGGGGCAGGGAGGGGGCAGCAAGCCTTCAGAACTCGCCCTGTCCCCTCCCACACGCCCCCTCTGGCTCTCACTGGAAATGTAGCCCTGAGGTTAAGGCATAGAGTTCTGGACTCTCGGAGAGCTGGGTGTGGGCTTTCCTTCCGTTCCTGCCACCACCCCACCGGTTCAGAAAATGGTTTTCTGAGCTTTCCGCTCCCCATATCATCCTGCCTGTAGCCAGGTATGGCCCTGATGGGGTTATAAAGACCCTGGGGTTCTGGAAAAGAGGGACGAGCAAAGCTTCCCCTCCTGCTGGACTTGGGAGGAGAGGTTCTGTGGTTTATATCGGAAACATGTCCCACTTCCCGGGAGCCTCCCAACATCTCAGACCCCCCACCCCCAGGTTAACACAAGGGCTTCTCCGGCCTGGGCTCACCAATGCCTTGGGGGGGGGGCGGTCAAAGGAGCTCAGGACATTCTTCCGCTCCCACCTGGCAACCCCGGGCCCCCTGCCGCTCCTGCCCGGGCCCTGGGCTCCTTGGCACCTGTCAGAGGCCACCGCCGACAGGTGCACTGGTATGTTTCCTAGGGACGTGTTGCGGGTTGAAAAGGCTGGATGCTTTTGAAATATTTTTCTCTTCATGTTTCCTTTTGCATAAAGTACAAAGTCTCTAGCCCACGTGTCCATCGGGGGGTTAATATTCGCCTTCACACTTCCGTTATTAAATGTGACCGTATTTTTTGTGGGTGTTTTCTCCCCACACCACCTTCCCACCCCTCCCCCGCGTGCACACATATTTATACCTGTTTTGCTCCATGGAAATTGTCCATTTGAGTGTAAAAGCACGTCCTTTTGTTCCCTCAAACTGTCTTGGGCACTTCAGTAATGTTGTGCAGCTTCATTCTGCCACAGTGAAAGTACAGTATTCATTTCCTTCCTGGAAATCTTTGAATTGATTTTTTTTTTTTTTAATCCTAGGTTGGAGGATTAAAAAAAAGAAAAGGTTTCTCTAATACCAAACTCCTGCGGGTCAGAGCTGGGGTGGGTTCCCAGGGTCCCCCCAACTCTTCTCTAAGGGTGAAGGCAATGCTCCCATTCTAATGCAAAAGCCCCTTTGCCCTGAGGGCCTTTTGCCCCCAGACTTGGAGTCCTCCACCTCTGCTGACTCATTGTCATCAAATAAGGGCCCTTCCTGCCCAGCGGGAGGCTCGGTCTCCACCACCATCACCCCAACCCTGCAAGGAGGCTTCACTAATAACAACGACAGCGCCTTTCGCCACTTATATCAAGAGTCCTAAGGATCAGTCAGTGGGCAATGCACCTGACAAATAAATCAGTTCATTCTCCAAACCGCCTATGAGGTATAGACTATCATTAGCCTCATTTACAGACGGGGAAACTGAGTCATGAGCCTACAGGGGCCCCGGGAGGACAGAGTAGAGCTGGGGTTGGAAAGGGTCGCACTCAAAATGGTGGTCGCGGAGATCCAGGACCCCTTTCCCGGCACAAGGTCGCACCCTCACCCCCGCCGCTCCCCACATCCAGGACGCCTTTGCCTCCAACTTCACAGAGAAAATCGGGCGAGAGAGGTCTGAACCTCGGGGTCCTTATCCTCAGACCAGTGCTGTCTGCACCCAGCCAACAGCCCCCTGGTGTCTCTGGTGCTTAGGGGAACTCAGCCCCACTGCTGTTCATCCCACCTGTCTCCTCGGAGGTGTGGCGGAACCACCTCCCTCCCTCCAGCTGTCACTGCTGCTGATGAGGGGTGCCCGCAGGCCCTCGAAACCGTTAGCAGATGTCAGGGGAACAGAAATCCATCCCCTACTTGTTGACCTGAAGGTCATGAATTGACCTTCATGAATTGGGTGGGTACCCATTGTAAGGTGACCAGAAGTCTCGTTTATGCATTAAATCATTTTAAATCTGCAGAGGCTTCTGAAGAAGCACATTAAGTTCTGTTTCGTGCGGCATGAGACGTTATATGGAGAGAAAGCTATTACGGAAGGGAAATTTTCCAGTATCCATCAAAGTAATTAGACCTACACCTCTTCTAAATGAAACTCCCAGTGAGTTCTCAGCCAAATGGGGATGTGGCTGGGTCACCCGGTGGGTGGCCCTCAGGATCGATCGGTCCACAGGCTGAGAAAATGTGATAAACTGCTCTGGACCCCCCCAGGCCCTCGGAGTTCCCACTGGGAGGGGGTGCCTGGGCTCAGCGGACTCAGGGTACCTTTCCCTGCAGGGCTGGTCCCCCCCTCGGGCCAAGCACGGTCCCCCCTCTTTCAGAAGGAGCAACGAGCTCGGTACTCACTCCGTTCCCCGAAGCCGGCCTCCCCAGGAGACAGCGACCAGGGCTCCCTTTGGCAGAGGGAGGCTGTGGCAGCGGGAGGAGGGGTGAAGCCCTTCCAGAAGGGGGGGGGCTGGACTCTTCCAGGGTAGGGGAAAGAAGGGATGTCCGGGTACTTCAGGGGAGGCATTACCAGGTCTTCCCTACCCAGGCTTGGCCTCAGAAGTCCCCACTCTGATTTCTGAGGTCACGCCTGCAGCCGCCCTAAAGCATCCCAGCCAGAGGGGCTCTGTCAGCCCGTCCTGCTCCCGCCCGCCTTGCCTGCCCATCGTGTTCCTGGTCCACCTCGAAAACTCCCTTTCAGTGTCAGCAGCTCGTTTGCCCTCAGGGGGCACTGGCCTTGGCCCTTGGGTCCCCTGTTAGCGGGGACCCTTCACCACCCTGGCTGTTTCTCCTCTGAACCTCTTTACACAAAAGGTCCATTGCCTTCCTCCTCTGGTGACAGAACTCCGTGGCTTCTAACCCAGCCCTGGCTCTAGAATCACAAAACGTCAGTTTTCAAAAGACCCAGGACCTCTCTGCACTTCTGTCACCGAGAGCGGGGCAACGATCTCAGATCCGATGCTGGTCCCCAGCCACTCTCTCAGCAACTGCCCCCCTCAGCCCCCACCCCCCAGCCCCACTGGCTTTTCCTGCCCCAGGACCTCGGGAGGTAGGTCTGGAGACCAAGCTGAGGCGACCGACAGCTGTTCACGGCCGGAATCCTCCACGGAAAGCCCCAGCCCCAAGTTCCTGGTGGCGGGGAAGGTGGACACAGGCCAGACGCAGCAGGAAAACCCAGGCTCGGCCAGGCTGAGGGTGGTGGGTGTAGTCCCCAGACTTGCCCCAATCCTTGCCCCCCACCCCACCCCATGCACTCAGCGAGGACACTTCCTGGGCAAGAGGCGGCTTCCCCTCAGGAGACCCCAGGGCTACCTGGGGTGGGGTGAGGGTGCCCAGGGCTCTGGGGACCTCCAGGATAGTCCCTGACAAACACGGTCCTGATGGTCACCACGGGTCGGTGAGGAAGCTTTGGGGACTGGCCTTGTCTTCAGTCTGCGGGTTTCTCTGCCTACGCGGTCCCTGTTTCTAGCTGCCTGTATCCAGGACGCCCTGACACTCCGGCTTCCGGGATGCACAGGGGTCCCTCCTTTTCTCCGCCTGGACGAATGAGCACATGCAGGAGCCCTCCCTGAGGGGATTCCTGGCTCTGAGAGCCTGGGGGGGTGGAGCAGGTATTTTTCCTCAGTCCTCACGGGTGGTTGGCAGGCACCCCGGTTTCAAAACCACAAGGAACCACGCTTCCAAGAAAAGGCTCCCAGCCCCACAGCGAGACAAAGGGGCTGTGTGTTACCTGGGGCGGCTCTTGGCTGTCGGCTTGTGGAAATGTCTGGAACCCATCAGAGAAGCGGCTTCAGGTTACACAGAGCAGGGCTGCGGAGACTAGAGTGTGTGGCCCTGGCCCAGCCCAGCCTCCTGTGGGGATGAGGGGCCCAGGCACTGAAGGGTGATGGGATGCCACACATCTGTTCATTATTTCTCTGTCAGGAAGTCTGTCCTTCTTAACGGGCTCCTCGCGGGCCGCAAATGGGGAGCATACCACTCTGCCATCAAAGGGGGTTTTGCCTAGTTCAGTCCCCGAGTCCAGAATCACTGGGCTGGGTGTCGTGGTCTTTCCTCAGATCTTCACGGCTCACAGAATTATACACACTGACCCTGAGATGCACACACACAGCCATAGACACACAAGCACGTGGGTATGTCCCTCCCCCCCCGACACACACATACACGCCCAGAGACACACCCTAACCTAGAAACACACACACACAACTCATCCAAAGATACATGTGCAGAGACACAAGAACCAACCCCCACACACACACCCAAGGACACACACATGCACACACACACACACACACACACACGCAGACCTAACACTCTCAGATGACCGGCCTCGAACCACACACAGATCTGCGAAGCTCTGTCTAACCACACAGCTGACTCACGGCCTCCTGTCCCTCCCCACGACCACGGTCCCGGTGTCCCAAGCACCCCACGCCCAGAGCCCTTAGCAGGAGAAAAGGTGGCAGATCATCCAAGAGACATCCAGAGAGGACAGAGCCAGGGGGTAGATTTGGTCTGAGCCAGTGACAGTGACATGAAGAGTCACCTTCCTGCCATATGGCTTAATCCAACTTACTCACCGCAACCCGTGGGCGAGGGGAAGGCCCCCAAACCTCCCACCGCCTCAGGATGCAGTTGGAGAATTTGAAAATATTCCTGCAGGCTGCATGCCAAAAGTCTTTTGATTCTCAAGGAGCCCCCAACCCAATCAAAACAACTGGAGAATGCATCCTATGGAGAAATACGTATGAGAAATGCACAACACAGGGCTTATGAAGGTGAAACATTTGGCTAATTATGATGTATTTTGCATGAAAAAATTGTATTTGATTTTTAGCTACATGGAACAATACATAAGTTGTAGCATGGGGTTTTTTTTATTTTATTTTATTTTATTTTATTTATTTGATAGAGAGAGAGATCACAAGTAGGCGGGGGGAGGGGTAGCAGGCCACCTGCTGAGCAGAGGGCCCGATGCAGGGCTCGATCCCAGGACCCTGAGATCATGATCTCATGAGCCGCAGGCAGAGGCTTTAACCCACTGAGCCACACAGGCGCCCCTATATCATAGCTTTAAGAAAATAAACTTGGATGGAATTTTTTACGAGGATTACAACAATGCAAATAAACAAGCAGTTGACAGCGAGAAACAGGAAAGAAAATGCTAGTGACGGGAGGAAATTCCCTTTTCTTAGACTTCTGCAAAATGGGCAAATAAGAATTAAATCCAACTAACCACAGAGAATAAGGTCACCATCCCCAGCGTTTAGAGATACCTTCTTTGTAGAAGCAGCAGGAGGCCAGTTTACCGAGTTTGACCCTGAGGACACAACCCTCTTGCTAATTTGCCAATTTGGAAAGATCCAGCTTTGTGTGTGATGTGTCAGTTTACGGATAAAGCATTAATGAGGACGTGCCATGTGCACGTCACTGGGGACACACAGATGAATAAAACTTTCTTTAAACCCTAAGGCTTCTTGGAGGAGATGGTGCTCGAGCTGAGGTTAGAGGAGACACGAGACATGCGGGTTGCAGCAATGCTTAGGAGACCAGGGGACCAAAACGACGCAAGGAGGGGGTTTGGGAAGCCAACAGTGGCTCTGTGGCTTCCTACATCAGGACTAGATGGGTCATGGGGGAATTCATACGGAGATACAGCTCGAGGCTTCAGGATGAAGGTGGGGGGAAAGCGGTACCGCTTTAGACCCAAGGGTTTGGGGTACCCCAAAATGCCACCCACTCTCCATGGAGATATAGAGGGGGGAGTGATCAGGGTAAGGATAGTGGAGGAAGCTTGCAGGTTTGTAGGAAATAATTCATAGTGAAAGAAAATAATCAAGGAGCTAACTCCAGGGAATTGGACTAATAGAGGGGTTGGTGGAAAGATTAGAATCCATGAGGACAGAAAGGAGCTGGTCAGAGGTAGAACTACAAGTCACAAAAGGAAGGAAGGGTCAAGGCAAAGGGCTAGCCAACATGTGAAAGAGCCTTGAAGGTGAGATGGGGTCGGTACAGTCTTGGGAGGGGACATGAAGAACATTTACTGACAGTGATGCCTTTAGAGGCCCTACCCACCCTGAGCACCACGGAAAGCATCAAGAAGTAGGTTTCAGGGGTACCTGGGTGGATCAGTGGGTTAAAACCTCTGCCTTCAGCTCAGGTCATGATCTCAGGGTCCTGGGATCGAGCCCCACATCGGGCTCTCTGCTCAGCAGGGAGCCTGCTTCCCTCTCTCTCTGCTTGCCTCTCTGCCTACTTGTGATCTCTCTCTGTCTGTCAGATAAATAAATAAAATCTTAAAAAAAAAAAAAAAAGTAGGTTCAGCTTATGGAAATCACTGTTCATAAAAACTTTGAGTCCAGCTTGATCCCTAAAGATACCTTGGCCAAAGCTTGTCATAACACAAAAATGAATTACTAGAACCTTACTTAGCAGCCAAGCTGCCCTGGGCTTATTAACCCTTATAAACCCTGGTGGTTTGGCTGGAGACCAACCGGTAATTATTCCCTCATATAAGTAGTTACCTCTTCGGTCTATACTGAGCCAGATCTCCTCCGCCAAAAAACGTTCCCCTGGTTTTCCTTTTGCCTCTCCAGTCTCCCAAGTTTATTAATAAATCTTAAAACACATGTTAACAAATTAAACACCAATAAAAAAATTTCAAACTTGTTTCCTTGAATAAGAGGGCCCTGATTCTAGGCGAGGCCTTACGACGCAGACTGGAAACATTAAATAAAAAGGTATATGTAATAATTTGTAATTTTTTGTGTGTGGTTCTGGGTAAAAATGTGAGCCATTGAAAAGTCTTGTTCTGGGTCGTAGAAAGAAAGAAAGAAAGAAAGAAAGAAAGAAAGAAAGAAAGAAAGAAAGAAAGAAAGAGAAAGAAAGAAAGATCAGGTGGCAAAAGTCCTCCTCTAAAACATTAATGCTAATGTCTCAAAATCTAGAAACTTAGGTAGTGCAGATGCTGTTGAAATCACCAATAGAGAATTGACCAAGGAGAGCAAGATGCTTGAATCCTTTAAAATTTGGGGAGTCATTCTCGTATTAATGATTGGTGGGGGTCATGTGAGACGTCACGTAAAAAGCTGGCAAAGACCTTCTGAACAGCCACCCGAGAAAGGGAGGCCTTCGGGATGGGCTTCATATGGGATCGTTTTTCTTTACCACAGACCATGTAATGCTCTTTACTCCTTCTAAAGTACGTAAGAAGTATCAAGTTCTCTTTCTATAACCAGATGACCAAAAGACGGTTGAGCCAGCCCTCCATACCTTAGCCTTTTGCCCTGTCCTTCTATGAAATGGCTTGAACAAGTATTTCCTATTGCTTTGGAAAACACTTGCTGTTTCCTGTGAGCATCTCATCTGAAGCAAGGAAAGGCCAGGGCAGCTTAGCTGGTGCTGGTGACACCCGATCCGAGAGGAGAGAAAGTGAAGATTCCAGATACTGCTTTGGCTTACTTCTACCAGCTCTGGAAACCACAAAACTCTACAGAATCCCAAGCAGTAGGCAAAGGGCAGGCCTTGGAGGAGGCCCATGGCACTGGGGCAGCCATGAGCTCTCCGTAGAATCTCAGGACCTTGTTTCTTTTCACTCCTCTTGAGCTGTTAAAAGACACCATTTCGGGTGGGAGGAAATAAGGCCTCCAAGTCTAATGATTTGCTCATGAGAACCTTGATTCCAAGTGTATCTCTTCCGGGTCTCAGTAAACAACTCCCGGTTAAAGCAAGAGGGCCTGACCTTTCTTAAGAGCTCATTAAACATTGCCCCCAAATAGCACCTGGGAAGGAAAGCCGACCAGGACACGACTCTCATCTCACCGCCAGAGGTTGGAAGCGACACGCATCTTGGAATCTTGTCTTGAGAGGACAAGGTGCAAGACGGACATGGAGGGACCAGCTAACAGTGAGCCCTTCTTAGCTGTGGGTCTTGGCTGAGCCTCTGAGAGCCCAGCGCTTACTACTGCCCCAGCCAGGAGCCTGGGGTGCCCCGGGTAAGAGAGCTCCTTTCCCATGGATCCAACCAGCTGGGTCACTGGTTTAGGGTCTAGGTCTAGGGTCTGGTCTAGGTCTGGTCTGGTCTGGTCTGGTTAGGGTCTGGTCTAGGGTCACTAGAAGCCCCTCTAGACAGCCTTCCCCTCTAGCTGGAACTCTCTTTCGCAACACCCAGGAGCCTCCGGCTGCGCCCAGGGAAGCTGTGGGAGCATAGTCCTCACCCAGTGGGATGCTGAGGGCCAGCTACAGCCACAGAGCTGAGCAGCTGCCTGCTGGGGGCCCAGGACCCACAGGGAGCAAGGTGCTCTGTTCAGCGAAGGGTCCCAGCCGCACTTCCGGGCCTCCGTGGCCCCAGCACCTTCTACCGGAGCTTCACCCCTCCTCCCACCGCCACAGCCTCCCTCTGCCAAAGGGAGCCCAGGTCGCTGTCTCCTGGGGAAGCTGGCTTCGGGGAATGGGGTGAGTACCGGGCATGGGGCACCGTTGCTCCTTCTGAATGGGGGGGGGGGGTCCGTGCTTGGTCCCAGGGAGGGGACCAGCCCTGCAGGGAAAAGTATCCTGAATCCACTGAGCCCAGCCACCCCCTCCCAGTGGGAACTCGGAGAGCCTGGGGGGCCCAAGGGTGGACACAGAGCAGTCTGTCACGTCTTCTTGGCCTGTGGACCCATCCCGAGGAGGGGCACCCACAGGGTGACCTGGGCCAGACCGCAAGTGACCAAGAACTCACTGGGGAGACGGGGGCTCCCTGGAGTGCCGGGGGCCCACGGGGCTGCCCTGCAGTGGCCAGACCCGTGCTGCTTCCCGTGCCCAGCGGGTACGAGACTCCCAGGGCTCCCAGGGCGCTTAGCTGGGCAAGCCGGGCCTGCAGAAGGAGGGCCAGGCCCAGGGCCCAGGGTGGGGGCCTGCAGAGGGCAGGGCTGGAGGGCAGCAGGGGGTGGAGAAAGGGACAAGGGAATGGGGAGGGAAAGGGAAGGGGTGGGCTGGGACAGCAGGATATAGTAAAGTTATTCATCTCTGCCAGGGAACCAGGGAGATCCCGACCCACGGTCCTGGAGTCTGCCTGCCTCCTTTCTTTAGGATTTCTGAGGTCCTTGGGACCTCGGAGGCAGAGAATTCTGGAGAATTCCGGAAGCCCTGTCTGCAGCACAGCTGTGCCCGTTGCAGAGATGAGGAAACTGAGGCCCTGCGGGGCCCCGGGGGGCCGTGCTCGGTCTGGAACCAGGTGTGCCCATCCCAGGGCAAAGCTGCTCTACCTGAGCCAGCCCGTGTGAGGCCCCACCTTCCTGTGCAGCTGCTCCCTGCCCCGGGAGGCCCTCCGTGGGGGGGATCAAGAGGCTCAGCCCGTCCCCGACCTTGGGTGCTTGTAAGATGCCTGGACTCAGGAATTCCCTGCAGGGACAGGGGACCCCGGTCTGTCTCCGGGCATCCCAGGGAAGCGGGGGTCAGGGCAACAGAGGTGACGGTGGAGTCAAGAAGCAAGAGCCTGGCGAGCTGAGCACCCTTCAGCCTCAGTGCTGGGATGTGGTGGTCAGGCAGGGGGTACCCCCGGCTGCCCCCTTCTCCCTGCCTTCCTCCCCCAGGCCCGGTAGTGAGAACGACTGAGAAGAAACCCCTCCGCCAAGACCCCTTCTGCCATTCTCACTCACACAGTAACATCCCTGTGCTACGGGTTTCCAGGACAGACCTCAAAAAACCTTCCCGGGACAGTGATGGAAATGACCGGAGACTGGACGCAGGGCAGGGGTGAACCTGATGGGAGAAGCGGTGAATCAACTTCTCTCCCACCTGTGACCGAATGGTTTTTCCTAGAACTTCTGCGAGCTTAACAATCGGGACTAGGGAACCTTGTTTAGAGGGACCTAGTGGACTCTCCTCGCAAGAACAGCTGACCCTCGACACCCTCCTCTAGATCTTTCCATGTCTCTTAGCAAATGCCCAAGGAATCCTGAACCCCTCCGGCCAGCGCCGGGTCACGCGCTCCTCCAAACCGCCCCCTGACCACGGCTCCGAGCTTCTGTCCAATAATCCTCAAGTCCCCAGGGCCATCATCTTCCCTCAGCCAGCTCTCCGCTGACCTCCCCGCCCCTCCTGACCTCACTGACCTCAGTATATATATATATAAAGTATATATAGTATATATACTATATATACAGTATGAGGTCAGTATAACTGACCTCAGTTTGTCCTTGCAAACACCCCAAGATGCCGGCAGGTCATTGAGAGGGAGCCCACAGAGGGAGCTGAGCCCCAAGGGGAGGGTGTGACAGAGCCCCAGGTAGGCTGCGGGGATCCGAGGGTGAGGATGGCAGGGTTGCTCCCCCCGCCCAGGTAGAGACAGGGGCCGTCGACTTGCCGAGGGTCCCAGAGATCCCAGCGGCTCAGCCAGCCGTGAGAGCACCTGTCTGAGCCCCGCACACCAAAAGGGGGGTGGGAAACCAGGAGGTTCCTCATCCTATCAGCCCTGGGGGTTCTCCCTCAGGCACCACGGCAGAACCCTGAGCTCGTGGGCGTGGAGGGAGTCGTTGAGCCCCAAGCTAGAAGGAATGGGGACCGGTGAACGCCGTCTGTGGGAGCTGATGACCCGGGCCACGTGGGGCCAGAGCATCTCCACGGATGTCACTCAGCATGGATCAAAGACGTCCCAAGGATGGGAGGCTGCCCGGCCCCACATCCCTGCACAGCCTCACCCCTGCCCTCATGCAATCCTGGGGACGGAGGAGAATGCCAAGTTAACCGAGACTGGGGTCCTCAAAACAGAAGAGAAGTCCTGGAAAAAAATGAAGACGCTGTGGTCCCCTCACACCTGAGTTTGTGAGCAGGGATGTGTCCGGGCCTCATGAGTGTGAAGACGCGAATGGGGAGGTAGGGGGGGAGCCCCACAAGTTTGGAGGCGAAGGGAGGAAAGCTTGCGGAGGGGACTAGACGGGACACGGTTCCCGTAACCACTGCGGTTAGCTCAGAGGGAAACATCCACAGCCCACAGCCAAGATGACTGGGCCACGGCACGAGAGTCACTCCTCAGAGCGAGAGTGAGAATGCCGAGTGTGAGTGGGCGCCCCCCCCGCCCCCCAAGAATGACTCAGCGCCTCATGACGTCAGCCAAGAGGCTCAGACTCTCTCTCGGGAGTGGGCAGAATGGACCTGAACGCTCTGTCACACATTTACGTCGGGCTTGCCCATCGCGCCTCCTCAGGCACAGGCCACTGGCCCAAAAGCGATGCAGAAGGCCCACTGCCTGCGGTCACACAGGGGCTCCTTCTAGATGCCCTGCCAGCGACAGGCCCGGGCTCGGCCTTCACACGCAGCACTGGACTAAGACTCCGGCCCCCCCCGCCGACAGGCACTACTTGGTGCAGAAGACAGATAGTCGCACAGATAAGATGCCCCATCTCCTCCCCCGTGTTCTCGCCGCGCTGCTGGAGCCTGGCCCGGCTTCCTCCACCGGCCTCTAAGGGAAGGAGGGTGCCTGCTGGCTCAGGGCCCGAGCTCTCCTTTGTGGTCACTGATGCTGGTCAGTGGCAAGCAGAGAGAACCCTAAAGAAGAGGGAGGCTCAGGTGATCTGGCAGAACACATCAGCGGGGGAGAGAGGAAGGCCCAGCAGAACACATGGGGGGGGGAGGGGAGTACGTTTGGGTGGTTGGGATTTGAGAGGGACAGCCAGAGACAGGGGGGGTTCGGGGAGGCAGGTGCCTGAGTGTGGAGCATTTCCAGGGGGCCGAGTGAGGAGAAGATCCCAGTTATTTGCTGTGCAAGGAGCAGCTCCTCCCAGACCAGTGACTCAGTTTCCTCCACAAACCAAGGACATGGAATGAAAGGGAGAGAAGACTGTTAAGAGGATGCAACGCACTTCCCTCCAAAGGTGCCCTCATTTGAGTCCTGACCTGGTTCCAATAAACCAGCTGTAAAAAGACGCTTTTTGGACAACTGCGGGGAAATCTGGGTATGAACTGATTTTTTATTTTATTTCCCATGATGATGGCACATGGCGGTTGCATTAAAAAGTGCCCTTAACAGGGGCACCTGGATGGCTCCGTCGGTTAGGTGTCTGCCTTCAGCTCAGGTCAGGATCCCAGAGTCCTGGGATCGAGCCCCGCATCGGGCTCCTGGCTCAGCGGGGAGCCTGCTTCTTCCTCTGCCTGGTCTGCCTGCCGCAGCCCCTGCTTGTTCTCTCCCTCTTTTTCTCTCTCTGACAAACAAATAACATTTATTTTGTCCTTAACAGAAGAGACGCACCCTGAAGTACTGAGCTGAGATGTCATGAGGCCACTGGCAGTGGATGAAGGGAAGAAATCCATGAAAAAGTTTCGTGGGGGCTGCGCCGTAGTGGCAGCTCGACATGGTGTCCCCAGGGAGGTGGGGGGAGACCCGGCTGCTGAGTGCACCTGGACCAGGCTGCAGCTAGTGGGGGGCGGGGGTGACACAAGCAAACAGGACTGGCCCCCCGGACCCTTAGGGGCCTCCGGGGCCAGCCAGGGTCATGGCAGGTGGGTGTTCAGTGTGGTTCTTTAGGACTCTACTGGAGCCCCATGAGACGCCCTCTCGAACTAAACCCCTTAGTCACCTATGTTAGTGAACCCCACAAAGTTAATCAGAACTGAGAAGGGTTCATGCTTGCCTGGGGTTGACCTCACCTGCTGTCGACTTTCCCATCACTGATTTGGTACATTCAACTTTCCAACTTCGGAAAGTTCAACTTTTCATCACTCTTGGCCACCAGGCAGACCAACACCCTCTGCCCCCCTCACAGCCCCTAACCAGAGAGAGCCATTCGCTGTCAAATGGCCATTCTGAATTGTCTTCTGGAACAGCTGCCTGGTGGGCTGCAGCCAACAATGCCTCTGCCCCCTTGGTCTGTGCGGCTGTAGTTTTGCTGGTCATGGGACTATTGCACTGAGGTTAGCCAATAGGTTTATGACTGTGAATAGAAAAGTGAAAGCATTGACAGCAAGGTAGGAAACAGCAATGCAGGGAGAGGGGAGTCGTGAAATGTGCCGAAGCAGCCGACCTTGAACCTCAGCCAGCCGCGCAGGGGACGTGAGCCAGGCGAGCTCCCGTGCGAAGGTCAAGAACCCAACCCCAGTGCTCGAGCACAATCCTGGAAGAGTGCACCTAAGTTGCAAGGTGTCATTAGGGATTTTCTTGTATTTTCAGCACAGGGGGAACCGGGTCTGCTCCACACACACACACCCCCCCCCTTTCCCACTCACATTGAGTCTGTTGCTGGATTTGATGTCTTCAGGGGTTTTTTGCTTGGGTTTTTTTTAGTTCATTGTACTATTACAATCTATTTGCAGAGTCTCACGGAAAGATCAATTCATACTTTCTTTTTCTGCTCTCCCTTTCCTGTACTCTATTTAAGAGAGAAAACCCCCTCTTTCTTCCCCCTAATTCTGAGTTTTGTCCTTTTTATCTCTTCTTTCCCACTTTTATTTCTTCTGCTCTTTCCATTGCTCTTCCTCACTTGTCTCCGGTTTTTCTCCTTTCCCCTCCCCTAGCCAAAACTCTCATAACAAAAGTGGCACAGATAACACCACCTTCCCTTCTTCGTATGAATTGAAATTTTCTCATACCTAAATAGAGATTTAACGACATTTGAAATAGACTTTTCATTATTACTCATCCCCATTCAAAGAGATAATGTGCATATTTTAAAACCCCATCTTCACATGTAATCAAAGAACTGAAAATGAAAATCAGGTGTTTTTTTCATGTTAAATTGGCAGAGATTTGTTAAATGGCAATTCTTAGGGCTGGCAGAAGTCAAGGAAGAAGGACCTTCTCAGGTTCCTGGAAGGCAGTTTGCAACATATGTCAGGAGCCTTAAAAATTGCCTACCCTTTGACCCCAAGGAACATAAACGTCTATCAGTTCCACTTTGTGCCAGATGCAGCTTGGAATGGCCTGGAAACTAAGAAGTAAGAGTTAGAAAGAACGTTTCTCCCTTTCTTTGGGCCCCGAGAAGGTTAAATTGGAGATGGAGGGGGTTACTGGACTTCAGGTAGAAATGACAGGGTCAAAGGTGAGTCCTCTGTGGGGTAGTAGGCTCACAGAGAGGGGAAAGCCTGGGGGAGAGCAGCTCAGGTGTGCCAGGAGCTTGCAAACCTGCTGACCACCTTTGGTGTTTAGGTTGGATTGCCCTCCTGCTATCCCCACGCCTTCACGAACATACAATTAATGGGTACAGCCTGGCTTTAGCTGTGAGATCTAGAAGTCAACTGGACTCTCACCATCCCATGAGCTCTAGATGAGATGGTCTCCACTGGACCTCAAGGGTCTGAGGAAAGGGGCAAAGCCCTCCCTGGGATGCCCTGTTCCATGCACTGCAGACGGCTGAAACTCTCCCAGCTTTTCTGCAAGTTCCCAGGGCAGGGGGTGCTGACACCTCATGACCCCTCTCTGGCCACCATGTTTTTTAAGCCTCTTCCCAGAGATCCCCCAAGACTCTCTGCCCACAGGCAGTCATCCATGTCCTGGGTATTTCTGGAGTTTGGGGGACTACATGGAGATGGGGAGGATTCATGTTATGGAAACACAAGCTTTGGCTTCTCTGCCAAGCATCTCCTGAGCTAAATGGCCACGGGCACTCTGTCCCTAGGGACATCCTCAGGCCTGCTTCCACAAGGGCAGGCTCCTCTCACCCCACTGCTTTCCTGCCCCCTCTCTGTCTCTTGAGCCCCTAAGTTGCGGCCCAGGATCGTGCTGACACCTCCAACCTCAGGCCCTCCTTGTGCCCTAAAGGTCGTCAAGACATCTCCCTGGCTAAGAAGACTCTCGGTGCCAGGTGTGACACTGCTGTTTTCATCCTGTTTTAACTGAGCCTTGGGTGACACCTGGGCCCATCCTTGGGTGACAGAGGCTCAGGGAGAATGGAGGCCCCAGAGAAGCAGGTTCTGAGGTGGCCAGAGGTGAGGAAGGAGACACACTGGCCACAACCAGGAAGGTTTTGTGGATCATGGAGCATTCCTCAAGGTTTCTGGGGTGGGCAGGATAACGCCCTCCCCATAAAGATATCCCATTACTAATTCCCAGAACCTGTGAATGTGTTGAGTCACGTGGCAAGGGGAATCAAGGTTACAGATGAAATTAAGGTTGTTAATCAGCTGACCTAAAAACAGGGGGATTAGCCTGTCTCATCCAGGTGGGCCCAACAATCACAAGTCCTTAAAAGCAGAAGAGGGAGACAGAAGAGAAAGTCACGGGGGACTTCCTTCCTCGTTGCTGGCTTCGAAGATGGAGGGAGGGACCCTGAGCCAAAGACATCAGGCACTGCAGCCTCTTGAAGCTGAAAGAGGCAAGGAGATAGGTTCTCCCCCTGGAGCCTCCAGAAGGAAGGCAGCCTTCCCAGTGGCTTGATTTCCACCCGGTAAGACCTGTATTGGACTTCTAACTACAAAGCTGCAAGATAATACATTTGTGGTGTTTTAAGTCACCGAATATGGGGTCATTTGTTACAGCAGCCAGAGGAAACTGACCCAACTTCCCAGAGACTATCAGGGAGGAGAACTGGGTTTCCCTTGGGTCTCTGGGGCTATAATGAGGGCGCTGAAGGCAGGATCACCCAGGAAGCCATAGCAGTGAGGGTCTCCCGGAGCCCTCTGCCCTCGTAGGACTCCCCAGGCAGGCCCTCGGTCTCAGAGGCTCAGAGATCTGATGGGTTGCCTTGTGGCACTCACGTTCACCAAGCTCGTTCCAAGAACCACAGCTCCCGAGTCTGTAGGCCCGAGGGCTTCTGATGAGCAGGCCTTGTCTCACCGGACCCAAGATCCCCAGGAAGCGAAATCATAACCAGAAGTCTGCTGAGCAAGTTCTGTGACTTGAGTACTTCACAGCCATTGCTACACAGCCCGACAGTCATGTAGCTGCCCCAGCACCAGGTCCGCTGTGCACGCTCGTGGGCCTGCCCCCCACTCCGCAGCCTGCACCCCCGACAGAATGGAGATGGAGCCGCCGATGGCCCTTCCATGACAGTCCTTATTCAGTGTTCTCACGATGACAACCAAGCCCTTGGTCTGGTCTGGGAGCCATTGTGGCTCCTGAAGAGGACTTGGCTTAGTGCTCTTATGGGCCATTATCTGCGGATTTTATTTTATTTTTTTTAAAGATCTTATTTATTTATTTGACAGAGAGAGAGATCACAAGGAGGCAGAGAGGCAGGCAGAGAGAGAGGAGGAAGCAGGCTCCCCGCTGAGCAGAGAGCCCGATGCAGGGCTCAATCCCAGGACCCTGAGACCATGACCTGAGCTGAAGGCAGAGGCTTTAACCCACTGAGCCACCCAGGCGCCCTATCTGTGGATTTTAAATCTAACTTTCAGACAACAGTCTAATTTCCCATCTTTCCATGTCATTGGCAGAAGCCTAGTAGTTCTATGGGCTGTCAACATTTTCCAATTTATTTGTTCTTGAGTCCTCGCCCAAAAAAATCTTTGGAGACAGGGATGAGAATGTGAGAGCCTGGGCACCCACATGGCTCTGAGTGTTCCCAGAAGCCACCTTTGTCCCCATCCCAGCCAGCTCCGAATACCAGCCTCACCTCTCTTCTGTGGAAGCCCCACAGTGTGGGCCACCTCGCACCTCTTACCCAAGTTGCTCCTGCTTTATCAGCTGGGAAACCTCTTTGGCTGGAAGACCAGCCCCTCTGTCTCCATTTTCCTCTCAAAATCTGTAAGCCTCAACTCCTCTGTAGTTTCCTGGGGCCCTTTGTCATATTCGTCATCCTTTTCAATGTCCCAACGGAAAGCCAACCACGAGATCTCCTCTACCCTCTCACCCTTCACCACTACGTGGCTGTATAACCTTCAAGGCAAGGGATTTAGCTACTCTAAGCCTCCTTCTCTCATTCCACAACTATTTACTGAGCACCAATTCAGTGCCAAGCAGTGACTTTGAAAAGCTGCTAGAGATATAGCAGTAAGCAAACCAAATCAGACAAACCAACCAACAAAACCCCCTCCGGGAGGGAGCTTACATCCCAGGGAGAGAAGAGAGACAATAACCGACTAACTTAATACAAAGTCAGGCCAGTGACAGGTGCCAAGGAGACAATTAAAGCAGAAAGAGTGATGGGGGTTGAAATTTGAAATAGGATAACCAGAAAAGGCTTACTGAGATGGTGAGGACAGACCTGAGGAAGCCGGCTTCAGTTCCTTGTTTGTAACGTGAGCACGACAATAATGGCACTTACCTCATCAATCGTCATGAGGATGGATGAAGTTAATACACACAAAGCATTCAGGTCACTGCCTGGCCCATTGTAAGTGCTTTACAGATATTAGGTATTGTTATAATCGTCACTTTAACCAATGCTTTTTTGAAGACTTTGGTGTTTCTCCAGCATTCAGTTTCGTGTCAGGAATTCAAAGATGGCCGAGTGACAAGCACACCAAGTCGGTCTTTCAAAAATCGTAACACAGACATCACTAATCAGCTATCGCCCTCTGCCTCCCTCCAGGAATCTGCCTTAACATCGTCCCTCCAGAACCAGTCCTCATCAAACAATTGGAATGGGCACGTGAGAAGAAACCAACGTACCACCCCTTGAAGCACTTGCCGTTAGGGACAGATTCGTCTTTGGAACTCCCCCACCCTCCTTCCCCATTTACTGTGTGACAGTAATTTCCTCTGTCACCAAGAGCTGGCATTCCATTTCATTCATCCTTCCTGTGACATGATCATCTCCATCTGCTTTGAGTAGCAAAGAATAATTCATAGTCTGCTATTGACATTACATTAAGACAATACAAACCAACCTAGACACTTGTCAGTTGTCTAATTGTTATGTGTTATTTCTTTAGGGATCCCCCAGTAAAAAGACCATAACATCCTACTTTCTATGTTTCCCTGACGTGACTCAGGTTCTGACTCATGGTTACGGTTACATGAGACAGGGAGATCAGATGTTCTTGGGAAGGAAAGTAGCTTTCACACAGACCTTTGTTCTTCCCACATAATTGTGAAATTTCCACAACATAAATGTAGGCTTTTTTTCATTGCACTCTTTCCTGAGCCTGTTCGAGGCAGTCCTAGTGTCCAAATATAGTAGTGCATTAGTCGTTTTATGACTCTAGAAAACATTAGCTCAAGGGAAATCTCCGTGGAACTGTAAAGCAAAACCAAATATAATTCAAGTGTACAGGATGATTATACTTACCTTTGTGGACCAGATGTCCATAAAGAAGACATGCAAGAAAATGTGACCAGAAAATGTTATGCCTATGTCTTCAAGCCAGACACTCTAATTTCCCTAAGGAGGGAGTCCCAACGACTCAGCCAATGGGAAGTCTTGTCCTAGCATTCATCTAGAAGCTGGGTTTTGTTACAAATTTTTAATTTTTTAAAATATTGAACTTGCAGAAAAGTTCAAAGACAGATACCTATTTATCCTTCACCAGTTTTTTCTAGCTACACATACCTATGTATAGCAACACTTTTTTTGCTGAATGCTTTGAAATTATTTGTACACATAAGATCACTTTCATCCTAAGTTCTTAGCCTGCTTCTACAGAAAAAAAAAGGAGGACAATTCTCTTATATAATCAAAATATGACCATTGCACACAAGAAAGGTATCAGGGACACAATCATATTATGTCATAGATAGTCCTTACTTAAATTTCCTCAATGACCTCCTAAATGTCCTTTATATCCTTTTTGAAAAAATTATCTTCTTGAGTCCAATTAAGGTTCACACACTGTTTAATGTATTTTCATGTAGATCTGTCCCTCCACCATTTTTGGTCTTTCATGACCTTGACATTCTTTAAGAGTCTTATGGACTATTCCCCAATCTCTGTTTGCATAATTGCTTCCCATGATGTAATTCAGATGAACTATTTGGGGCCAGATGCTGCTGGAGGTGATGCTATGTCCTTCCCTAATAGATCACACCAGGAGGCACAGAATGTTAGTCTGTCCCACTATTTAAGAACATGATTTTGATCATTTAGTTAAGGTGACATCTGACAGATCTCTCCCCTGTCCTTAATACATAATCTGCAAAAGTATACTTTGATACTGTGTGAACATCTCATACCCAACGGTGCTCTACTCGATGGCTTTAACACCTGATGATATTGACGGAATCCATTATTATGGGAGTCTGCAGAATGGGGATTATCCAATTCTATTATTCCTTCTTTATTTATTAGCTGGCATTCCCCTGAAACCTGGGTCTCTGTCATACACCCCATTTAGAACAGCAGGAAATCCTCTGCTGGAAGCACAATTGAGCACAATGTACTCGGTGGTCTCCAGTTCCTTCTCCTCGTGCTTCTTTCTCTCCAACCACTCCCCGTTGGGTGCTTTGTGCCCAGTGCTGTATGAAGTGTTTTAGGTACATGAGATCCCCGAATTAACTCCCAGCCACCCTAGGGTTAGGTGGGAGCAGTCTCATCTCGCTGATGAGGACACGGAAACAGAGAGAAGCAACTCGCTCAAGGTCATCTAGTAAGCAGGGGATCCGAGATTTGGAACCCAGACACATTTGACCGAAAAGGCTATATTCCTGCCCAGCCGCTTTCCTGAACCACTGCGTATTCCCTTTTTGTATACACATAGAACAATTCAGGCAGTAATAGTCCTTGATTTTTGTTGATTCCTAAAGAACTCTTTATCCTTCCCCTTGAGTATTAGCCGTGCACAGCAAAAATTCCAGAGGAGTAAAAAGAGTAACCGTGGGATTGTGAATCGTTTTCCTTTCCCTCTTCATACTTAGCTGTATTTCCCAGGTTTTCTACAACGAACGTGCGTTGATGGTTTGGTCAAATTCCTAGTTGTCAGATTCAGAATGGCTCTTCCTAGGAGTCATCTGTCCCTGTTGGAGCCAGGCTCGTGGGTTGGGCACATGGACGCCTGCCTGGGCTTATGTGCTAGTAAGTGGCCTTTTAGCGACATAGGTGATTCACACTACACCAAACCAACTGGGGGAAGAATCCAGACCAACTGATGATCCATTTTCCCAGGGTCCTAATCACAGCCTGGCTTTGTGCAAGATGCCCGCAACCATCAAGGACAGAGGAGACCAAGCCTTGGACCTCCAGCCGTTTACAAAGTAACAGCAAGATAAGGAAACACACCAGAAACCCTTTTGGAGAAGGACAAGATAAGAAATGCTTGGCAACAGACATGAGCAGTGGCCACCATCCCTGAAGGTCAGATACAGGAGAAGTTAACCAAGGCTTCAACAGATTTCTAGAGGGGGATGTCAAAATCACAGACCACCACTTCAGAAAGTCATTACTCTGAGAGAATTTGTAAGATTCCGGGCCTTTATAACTTTCTCAGGTTTCTTATTTTCGTTACTCCACATCTGTTTCCTGAGAGTCTTCAGCAGGGTGGGGGGCGGGGGGAGGATGCTTTTAAGAAGGAAGAAAAGAATTAGTAGGAAGAGAATGGTGACACCAAACTGTAGAATTCTGAATAACAAAGAGCCGCTTTCACAAAGCAACTCTCATTCATAAAGAGCTTGGGAGTCAGTTCCTTCCATCCTTACAAGAAATGAACCTGAACAAACTGAGAATCAATGGCTTTTCTTAGATCCGGTGGAGAACTGAGGTCTTAGGGCAAACCACCAGCCTGAAATCTGGAGGCGGTGGGTACAGAGAAATGTGACTTACCAGGAGCCGAAGCCGCCATCACAGCCCACAGACCGTAGGAACAGGAACGCTGGAAAAGTCCAATGACTTGCCAGAGGCGGATCGTGGACTAGCCTGACGGCTAAAACCCCTGCAGTCCCACACTTGGCTGGGCTTTACTTCCAGAGGCCCCACCAGGCTCTCACTGTGAAGGTTTGGGGCAAAAATCTCCAAGCATCCAAGCGTCAACCAAGGGGAGGGGGAGGTAACCATTTTCAAACACACTCAGGGGGAATGTAACCATTTTAAAAGGCCAGAGCATTTTGTTCTCTTTAATAAAGGCGTGAATCCAGAGAAACTGTCTTATCAGAGCCTTATCTTCCCTGGAGGAAGGGCAAGGAAACAGCGCCAACTCCTCCAGCCTTCATCGCCCATCCATTCTTGCAAGCTGTCCACTCCTTCCTTGAGACCCCTCAACGCATTCATCACAGTCCTTTGAAATTCCCTGACAATTCCAAAATCGTTGTCATAGCTGAGTCTGGTTCGGATGTTTGCTTTGACTCTTCAGACTACTTTGCTGCCTTTGAGCATGGCTTGTAATGTGTTGTCGAAGGTCAGATGTGATGTATGTGATGATAGGACCTGAGCTAATCAGGCTTTTAGAGTGCGGTTTTAGGTTAATCTCATGGGGATCTAGGCTGTGTCTAATGTTTGCTGTAGTTTTTGGTGCCAGAGACTTCAGTTTCCTCTAGATTCCTGTTTTGTTTTGTTGTATTTTGTTTCCCCCTCTTCTGTTGCTTTGGGTTTCCCTAAGAACTCCATCTTAAATAGTCTGTGCCTTCCTGATCTCTCGGTCATAATCTACTTTTATAATACGGGAGTCTGCTGATGTGGCGCTGAGTGTCGTGGGTAAAATAAGGTCCCTGCAAGATTCACGTTTACTTGGAACCTCAGAATGTGACCTTATTTGGAAATAGGATCTTTTGCAGATGTAATTGCTTACGTTAACATGAGGTCACACTGGATTAGGTTGGAACCTAAATCCAGTGATTGGTGTGCTCATAAGAAGAGAGCACACAGGGATATGCACAGACACACAGAAAGAAAAACAATCAAGATACTGCTGAACTGAATAGCACCATCAATCAGCTCAACCCAATTGGCACTTACAGAATACTTCGCCCAGCAACAGCATAATACACATTCTCCTCAAGTTCACATGGAACAGGCACCAAGACAGACCACATTCTGGGCCATAAAACAGATCTAAAGAAGTTTCGAAGAACAGAAATCATATAAATTACATTCTCAGACTACAGTAAAATGAAGCCAGAAGCCAATAACAGAAAGATAGCTGCAAAATCCCCAAATATTTGGAGGTCGAACAACATATTTTTACATGACACACGGATCCGAGAAGTTTCAAAAATTATTTTGAAAATATCGTAAACGAGAATGAAGCGAAAACTTACCAAAATTTGTGGGATGCAGCAAAAGCAGTGCTTAGAGGAAAATGTATGGTATCGAATGCGCATATTAGAAAAGAAGAAAGATCTAAAAATAATAATCTAAGGTTCTACTTAGAGAAACTAGAGAAAGAAGAGTAGTAGAAACCCAAAAGAAAGCAGAATAAAACAATGGACAAAAATTAGAATAAAAGTCAATAAAATTGTAAATGAGAAATTAATAGATAAAATCAATAAAACCAAAAACTGGTTCTTTAAGGGAGGAAAAGGCAATAAAATTGATAAACCTCTAACCAAACCAACCAAAGAGAGAAGACACAAATTACTAATATCAGAAAAGAAAGAGAGGCAGTCACTACTGATCCCATGAACATAAAAAGGAGAATACAGGACTATTACGAACAATTCTATGCCTACAAATTTGATAATTTAGATGAGATGAATCAATTCCTAGAACACACAGTCTTGGAGCACCTGGGTGGCTCAGTCAGTTAAGCATCTGACTCTTGATTTCAGCTCAGGTCATGACCTCAGGATCCTGAGATTGAGCCCCACATTGGACTCCGTGCTCAGTGTGGAATCTGCTTGAGATTCTCTCTCTCCCTCTCCCCCTCCCCCTCGCTGTGCCCTATAAAATAAATAAATAAATAGGTAGATAGATAGATAAATAAATAAATAAAATATGTATTTTTTAAGCATAATATACCAAATCTTACATAAGGAGAAATAGATAATGGGCAAATGGCTTGCATAGACATTCCTCCAAAAAAGATATACTCTCTTCAAAGAAATTGAATAGGAGGGGCGCCTGGGTAGCTCAGTCGTTGGGCGTCTCTGCCTTTGGCCCAGGTGGTGATCCCGGCGTTCTGGGATCGAGCCCTGCGTCGGGCTCCCTGCTCGGCGGAAAGCCTGCTTTTCCCGCTACCATTCCCTCTGCTTGTGTTCCTTCTCTCGCTGTGTTTCACTCTGTCAAATAAATAAAATCTTTAAAAAAAAAAAAAAAGAAATTGAATAGGAATCAAAAGCCCTTCAAAAAAAGAAAGCACCAGGCCCAGATGGTTTCACTGGTGAATTCTATCAAACATTTAAGGGAAAAAAATGATCCAACTGACAGAGAAAAATGCTGCAAGAATTAATGATGACTGGGAGAGGCATTTATTTTATAAACCAAAACAGTTATCAAGAGCTTTCCAATGCGTACATCAGGAAGTAGATTGAGGGGCACTTGGGTGGCTCAGTGGGTTAAAGCCTCTGCCTTGAGCTCGGGTCATGATCTCAGGGTCCTGGGATCAAGCCCCGCATCAGGCTCTCTGCTCGGC
>CM053605.1:5401521-5416789 GCA_028646535.1 Procyon lotor | reverse complement strand
TTTTTTTTTAAAGATTTTATTTATTTACTTGACAGACAGGAGAGAGATCACAAGTAGGCAGGCAGAAAGAGGGGGAAAGCAGGCTCCCCGTTGAGCAGAGAGCCTGATGCGGGGCTCAATCCCAGGACCCTGAGATCATGACCTGGGCTGAAGGCAGAGGCTTCAACCCACTGAGCCACCCAGGTGCCCCCCACACTAAATAGTTTTATGTAAAAAGCGGAGATTGTCAGATCGTGTAAAAAAGCATACAGAACATTCACCAAGAGAGATGATAAGCTGGGCCATAAAACAAGTCTCAGTAAATTTCAAAGGATTGAAAGCATGCAGATTACTTTATCTGAGGTATTAAATTAGTCATCAATCACCAAGGTATTAAAATTAATAATCAATAACAGTACGATATCCAGAAAGTCTTCAAATATATGGGAATTAAACAACACAATCCTACATAATATCTTAAAACATCACATGTGAAAGTAAATAATTTTACTTGAATTAAAGCGAAAATAAAACACCAGAATTTGTGAGAGGCAACTAGATGTGTTTGTGGAAAGATATTTTGTTATAGTTACGGGCTTGTCATTATTATGTGCTTCCCTTTCCCCTCAACTTTTGAATGAGGGATCTATTATATTTTCCTGTCTCTGTCTCACCAATAGTTGTCAGGTGTGTGCTGGAGCAATAACCGGTCTTCGTAGTTCACAGGCCTCTGCTCCTAAGAAACCAAACGTGAGGAGCTACACTCGACGAACCACAACATCAAGAGGGTTAAAGCCTCTGCCTTTGGCCCAGGTCGTGATCTCAGGGTCCTGGGATCGAGCCCCGCATGGGGTTCTCTGCTCAGCTGATGAGCCTGCTGCCCTTCCCCCACGCCCACCTACTTGAGGTCTCTTTCTGTCAAATAAATAAAATATTTTTTTAAAAAAGTATCATCCCCACCTGTGTCTGTCTAATTTTCATGGCGAGATCCTGGCCCCCAGGCCCGAGTGTGGTGCTGGCATGGAAAATTACTTTGGAAATTCTGTTTTGTTTCGTTTGAAGGGGTGACTCTATTTCGCAAGTGGATATGAATTATTAGAAGTTGGAGGGCATGGGGCGCCTGGGTGGCTCAGTCGTTAAGTGTCTGCCTTCGGCCCAGGTCAGATCCCAGGGTCCTGGGATCAAGCCCTGCATCGGGCTCCCTGCTTAGCAGGAAGCCTGCTTCTCCCGCTACCATTCCCTCTGTTTGTGTTCCCTCTCTCGCTGTGTTTCTCTCTGTCAAATAAGTAAAATCTTAAAAAAAAAAAAAAGAAGTTGGAGGACAGACTGGGGTTGATTGTGACATTGGTGGGCCCCCAGTCCGCCGAACCTTCTGGCATTCCCTTCCTCATATAGTTCCATATTGACTCAGGCTTGGCTGATGCGACGTTAGCAAGAATGCAAGTAGAGGCTTGTTCAGGGCCTGCACAGTGGGGTTTGTTCTCTTGGACACTTCTTGTAATTCAGTGGCCATGTGTAAGGAGGCCCATGGTAGGCTACTTAATGTGGAGAGGACCTTGCAGGATAAGAGATGAACGTGGTGTCCCAGCTCCCACCACGCTGCCGGCTTGACGCAGCTGTAGGAGTGACCTCAGCTATACCATGAACCATCTCGTTGAGCCCCCTCAACCCAGAGAAACATGGGCAATAACCAATCGTTTTGTGCCACTGAGTCTTGGGGCGGTTTGTTGTGTGGCAGTAGATAACTGGGCCGCATAGGGAGCTCTGGAGCTGGGATGGTCTTTCAGAGTTGTCTCAAAAAGAGCCACAAATCCAGGCCTTTTTACTGTCACTTGGACCTGAAGGCAAGCGGAATATGCCACCCCAAACGCGCCCCCTCGGCTTGTGAATTATTTTGAGCCGAAGGCAATCAAGTCTCAGCAGACTCAGGAAAAGCTTTTTTTTTTTAACCTCTCCCTTAACTGCCTAAAATAATTGACATAGGGGGCCCAGCCCAGAGAGAGAGCATTTATCAGGGATAACTTCTTTTTATGTGAAAGACATCTGCATGGCGGGACATTTGATTACTAAACATCTGCTCTTCTCATCTTCCTGTGAATTTCCTTTCTCCCCTTTGAAGCCACAAAAGCCTCAATTGCCTGACTGCCTTTGAGTCTTTCCATTTTTATGGGGCTCCCATACGTATGTAATTAGATTTGTTTTCTACTGTTAATCTGTCTTGTGCCAATTTAATTATTAGACCAGCCAAAGAACCTAGAAGGGAAGAGGGGAACATTTTTCTGTCTCTGCAGACCTGTTATTAGGTCCATTGGGGGCGGGGGAGGCGGCATGATCTTGGGTGAAGCAATATCTTTTTAAAATTTTTTATTTATTTTAAAAAAGATTTTATTTATTTATTTGACACAGAGAGACAGCCAGAGACGGAACACAAGCACACAAGCAGGGGGAGCGGGAGACGGAGAAGCAGGCCACCCCCAGAGCAAGAAGCCCCATCTGGGGCTCCATCCCAGGACCCTGGGACCATGACCTGAGCAGAAGGCAGACGCTTCGACTGAGCCATCCAGGCCCCCACAATATCTTTTTTTTTTTTTTTTTAAGCTGAGGGCAATTCCCAGAGCCCCAGGCAGCTGTGAGCAGCTGTGAGCCCCATGCCAACACTTCTGGCATCTAAGGGAATGAGTGCCTTGATTCCCTTAGATGGAAATTCTATCTCCACAGATAGCACAGTACGGCACTCACTACCGTCAGATTTCTATCCACTTCCTCTATTTTCCCATGGGTGGGATAGAAGAAGGGGGCTACGGATACTTCATCTGATGCCAGGTCAACCTGTGGCAGGATGTGCCTGGCTTAAAAGAAGAGGGATGAATTAGTCTAAAAAGACAGGGTAGGTGAACCCATCCTTCCTGGATTTCTGGCTGGAGGGGAGTACTTGCCCACCTTACCTGGTGGCTGTGCAGTGAGAATTGGACATCACGTGTCCCGACCCTAGAGGGCCACCCTGACTCATTTCTGTGTTCATTGCTCAGGCTATGGAAGCCATGGCAATGAATTTCGATCGTGGGGCCACAGACTCACAGGGCGAGGGATAAGGCAAGTCTGAAGAGGGTATGGGGCGGGGGGGGGGGGTCTGGTAATGAGACGAGAGTGGCATCGAGAAGGAATCTTAACACAAAAAGTGAGTATCTTCAGGGATGTTCGTTGTAATACCGTTTATTAAAGTGAAAGGCTGGAGAAACTTGTATACCCATCAGCAGGTGAACTGCTATAAAAACGAAAAACCAATTGAGAACCAACAGGTATCGACCGCCTTCCCAGCATTCCAGTCTTCCTTAATTAAAATAACCCAATTTTCATTCATAAACTCTGCCTTCCCTAGCGCCACCTACCGAGGGGAAGCTAACATCGGACCACCCCGTGGCTGCACCGGTGGTGGTCATGTGACCCAGGGCGGTCCAATTAGAGTGAATCGTAGGACTCGCTTGGAATGCTGGGAAAGGGCCGGGCTGGTGGGCTCTCTGTTAGGACGGGGACCCTTACCTGTTTCCGCTGTAGGCAAGGTGACATATCCCTTTTGTCTTCTTAAGTTTTTTTTTTTTTTTGTCTGAGACAGAGGGCGGGTTAGCAGGTGAAAGACATACACATTTATATGTTTTATATGACATGGGAACTTTTTTTTTTTAAAGATTTTATTTACTTGACAGAGAGGGATCACAAGTAGGCAGAGAGGCGGGCAGAGAGAGGGAGGGAAGCAGGCTCCCCGCTGAGCAGAGAGCCCGATGCAGGGCTCCGTCCCAGGACCCTGAGATCATGACCTGAGCCGAAGGCAGAGGCCTTAACCCACTGAGCCACCCAGGCGCCCCGACATGGGAACTCTTAAAAGAAAGTGGAGACCCAGAGAAATGGTGGAAAGGACTTACTTTTCCATCAGGTTGAACAAAGAGAGACAACTGTGGGAAAATTATTAAACTGCGTGGGGAAGCTGAAGGAAGATAACAAGTATTTAGACAAGGGCTGTGGGTGTAGAATTCGCTAGGTCTCAACTACTTGTCCTTGATGATAAGGATGTTACTTTCCCTCTGGTGGGGAGGGAGGGCATCTTTCACATGTGAGTTTTTAATCTGCTTCCAGAGAGAAAAGGAGAGATCAGAATGCTTTTCCTGGAGCTGCTGTTCTTTAAGTGCTTTTAGCTCAAAGTAATCCTTAAGACCAAAGTGACATGTTTGGGGTGGCATAAGCTGGCACCCTTCAGAGTCTCGTTGGATCAGTTATGAAACAGTCACGTGATGGGACGTCATGCTGCTGCTGAAAATGAGCTATTGGAAAGATTTCCGTGAGAAATGAAAAGAATGGGTCACACATATGTGGTGTGAAGTCCTTATATAATCAGGGAACAAAATGTCCATTTTAACCCAGTGATTTCTTGGTAGGGGTAGGAAAGGTAGTGGGGGGAGACGGGGAATCCTTTGTTCCTCAGTTACCTCTGCTTGAATCCTGATGTCTGAGGGAGGAGAGGGCACCCCTCCTCCAGGGACAGCATCTGTGGGAGGGAGGGGCACCCCACGAGACCTGGCAGGAGGTTGAACCCTAAGCACTGGAGAAGGGGCCTCCGCTACAAATACAGGACTTAAAATACCCAGTCTTACTGACAAGGCAGTCATCCCAACATCTGGATCCGCTCCTCTGGGGACGAGCTGAGACCAGGGTTCTATGGAGTGAAAGGAGCAGGCGGGCTCAGGGCCCCAGGAGAGGGGAAAGTTTGCTTCTGTAGAGGCTTGTCAAGCTCACTGGATTTCAGCTTCTGGAGGGCAACAAGTCTGTCCTGCTGTTGGACCCCAGTCACCCAGGACTAACGTGGGCACTGGCACAAGGCGGTACTGAAGGAAGGAGGCAAGGCCAAGGTAGGGGAGGAGCACGGACTGCAAAAGTAGGGGGCTTCCCACCTGTGCACCCCCAATGAGGTGAGGCCCAGAGAAACCGCCTTTGGTGGTCTAGCCTGACTTCACAGCTGCCCGTTCTGCTTTCTGGCTGTTTCAGACGTTCCTCCTTTAACCGTGAACATTATTTTTAAGGAGCCTCCAGCCCCGGGAGGACTCGGTCCGCCTAACTGCTCTCAGTGGGAATATGCAACTTTAAAGTGATTGAAAAGAAGCCACTTCGGAGGAATTTGCATTTGCAGAAAGCTTTCAATAGAGGGCCAAGGGATGGAGCCTGTGAATAAGGTCTCTCTGTGTTTGTGGCTCCCCGAGAGCAGTGCAGGAGGAAGAAGAGAAAGGAGGCACATTGCATTCGCCCTGGCAGCTGCGGCCGAGGGGGTGGGGGAAGGCGCCTTTGCCAAGAGCCAGTGAGGATTCTGGGATGTGTGTGTTGAGTCATCTCTTCCCTGCAGGTTTCCGGGGAGCTGGTTTGCATGAGGTAAACTCGCGACCTGATTCCCAATTCCAAGGGCCACTCTTTCTTGCTCTGCAGCTTCCTCTTGCCGCAGGGATACGGCCTGGCGGGGAGGGGGAGGGTAGCCCACCGGCTGGGGGAGGGGTGTGGGGGCAGAGCCTGGCTGCTCTTGCTTATCTAGAATTCAGCCCCACACTCAGATGGGCTCCTTTTCCGTCCCTTCTCCCTTCTTCTGGGACCAGTGGCTGCTAATGGCTGTGGGAAGACATCACTGTGTGGTTCGCTAATGCTCACTTCGGCCCCACCCCTTGTTCATCTGCCTTCTCTGACGATGCTCAGAGAGAAAGCGGTTTGTCTTCAGTCTCTGAAGAAGCCGAGAAGGAAAGCCTAGAGGAGGAAGGTAACTTTAGAGCCCCACTCTCCAACCGTTAGCTAAAGGCTTCCTGCCCTAGTATGGGAGCCAATCCTTCTCTGGGAAGCTCCCCCTAGGGGTCCCAGTGACAAAGAAGGGATGTTTGCCAACCCTCCTCCCCGTGGGACTCCTTCCCCTGCGGCCTGCGGGGTCAGCCTGTTGGGTGTGTCCTTTTGGAAGGACACAGACCTTAGAGTACCAGTCCCCCCTTCCCTCCCCCCGACTCTGTGGGGGTTGCTGTCCCAATCCTTACCGCAGGGCCTTACAGTACTTGGGGTCAAAGAGCTGAGGGGGTCCAGGTGTGTAACTTCGAGGCCCTTTGAAGTGACTGCCCTGCATGAAGCATCATTTCAGGTGAGCTAACCCTAAGACCAGCTTATACACTGGACCAAGACATTGCTCTTGCTTTTATTTCTGATAGTAACCAAACAAAGTAAGAGACAACAAAAGTAGTAGAAGAAAAGTACCTCCAGATGAGACCTCCTTCCCCTAGAAAATTCTTACACTCTACCCCACTCTTTTCATCCTCCCTCCCCATCCCTTCCCTCTCCTCCTCTCCGCTCCTGCCTCTCCCTGTCTTTCCATTCAAACAAAATATTACTGACTCTTCCTATATGCCAGTCCTTGTTACGAGAGCTAGCGATGTATTTGCGAACAACTAAATAAAGAGATCCCTGGCCGGTGGGTCTTATGGGGGGAGGAAGGAGACAGGCAATAAATAATCACCACGAGCAATAAGTAAATTTTACAGCATTTTGCAGAGTACTGAGGGCTGTGGGAATAGAAGCGGGGGTTTGTAATTCGAAGCAGGTGGTCAGGGTGGACCTCGTTGGGAACATGACATTTAAGCCAAGACTCGAAGGCAAAATGTAGAGGAGAAAAAATATCTTTCCTTCTACGCAAGTTCTTGGCTGGGACCCCTGTAACAAAAAGCAGATTAAAAACAGAAAAGCAGGGGCACCTGAGTGGCTCAGGCGTTAAGCGTCTGCCTTCGGCTCAGGTCATGATCTCAGCGTTCTGGGATCGAGCCCCGCATCGGGCTCCTTCCTCGGCAGGAAGCCTGCTTCTCCCGCTACCATTCCCTCTGCTTGTGTTCCCTCTCTCGCTGTGTTTCTCTCTGTCCAATAAAAAAAAAAAAAAAAAAAAAAAATCTTTAAAAAAAAACAACAGAAAAGCATGAGACTTATTTAATCTAAGTTTTATGTGACAGGGGAGTCTTTCTCAGGAAATGTAGACTTGAAGAAGCAGTTAAAACTGAGCCTTTTGGTGCTAGGTTTGAGGAAGAATGAAAAGTTGTAGGAAAATGTGATTGGACATCTGTGTCTTGGAGATAAGGATGCTCATTTCCGGTAGGTATAGAGAGACCAACTCTCACCGGAGGGCCTGTGACCTCCTTCAGGGGAAGATCACAGAGTCCTTCCTGCACCTACTGTTCTTCAGCCACAAGTTCCTTCAGCTCAAGACCGCCATGGCTACGGGGAAGAGTGTTGCCATGCACAGGGACCAGCCGGCACAAGGGCTGGTCTGGGAGGGTGCCTGGCACTGGCGAGACATGGCAGGGTGTCCCCCCAGCTGGAGCGCGGTAGGTGGGGCAGAGCAGGAGATGCAATCCAATGAGGATCCCCGGCCACTGGAGGATTTTTCAAACACTTAAAATTTAAAGAATAATTTTAAAAATTAAGAAAAATTTTAAAAATTAAGGGGTCAAGTATAGGGGCCCCTGGATGCCCATTAAGTGTCTACCCTCAGCTCAGGTCATCATCCCAGGGTCCTGGGATCGAGCCCCACATTGGGGGAGTCTGCTTCTCCTTCTCCCTCTGCCCCTCACCCCTGCTCATGTTCTCTCTCAACTAAATAAATACAATTTTATAAAAAATAAAATGTCGAGGGGCGCCTGGGTGGCTCAGCGGTTTAAGCCTCTGCCTTCAGCCCAGGTCACGATCTCAGGGTCCTGGGATTGAGCCCCACATCGGGCTCTCTGCTCAGCAGGGAGCCTGTTCCCCCTCCCCGCCCCCGCCTGCCTCTCTGCCTACTTGTGATCTCTCTCTCCATGTCAAATAAATAAAATCTTTAAAAAAAAAAATGTTGAGAATATACTGGCAAAGACTCCCTTCTTGACCTAATTAGAGCCAGGATCCTCTGACCCAGACTGTAGCCTGCTCAGTCTGGTTTTAGCGGGAATCTTGCTGGGTCAGTTAACAGAATCCTCTACCTTTGGTATCTGACCACCCTTGATATCTGATCAAATTCCTCACCCATCCCCCTTAACATCTTTCACCCTGGCCGGCCTTCAGCAAGAATCTTATCTAGTCGGTTCAGCCAGAATGTCCCCTGTCCCCCAGGTCTCCTCTTGGGAATTTCCCATCCACTGACCCCACCCTGCTCCTTGGCTATAAATCTGCACTTGTCCTTGTATTCAGAATGGAGCTAAGTTCTACACTGAGGTCCCTCTTCCTCCCATTGCAATATTTCCAGGATAAAATATGCCTCCCTTGCTTTAACTACCGTCTGGCTCTGTTCTTTCAACACAAAAGTAGAAGAGTGTGATGCCCTCAGCGTGCCCCAATCACACAGGTTCCACAAAGAGCCCCCGTGGCCACCTTGTGTACTCTGCTGCCCATTGCCCATCTCCTTGACATTGTAGTGTTTCATAAGTATCTCTGTGTGTATCTCTGATGAGGACTTCTTTTAAGTTGAACATCAACTCATTTTCACACCTAAAAATTTATAATAGTTCCTTATTATAGTTAAATATCCTGTCATTAGGTCATTAGTGTTTTTGCAGAGGAGTGGCATGCTTTGATTTGCTTCTCAAAATGGTCAGATTATACGGTGCACCCTGAATCCTTACACTCTGTTACAGGAGGGTCAGATGGGGGACCACTTTGGAAGTATGGCAGTTCCTCATCAGGTTAAAACACTTGCCTACCTTCGCACCCAGAAATGCCATTCCTACGTACTTACCAAAGAGAAATGAAAACTCGAGTCCACCAAAAGAATCATACAAACACATTCATGGCAGGTTTATTTTAAAATTCCAAATGGGAAACAGCCTGAATGTCCATTAATAGGCAAGTAGATGAACCCATTGTGGTATGATCACACATGGAAATACTCAGAAAGAGAAAGGAATCCATTATTGATATAGATGAGAGAATAAAACAGGTTTAAAATATTGTTCAGGGGCAGTTAGGGTGGATCAGTGGGTTAAACGTCTGCCTTTGGCTCAGGTCATGATACCTGGGGTCTTGGGATCAAGCCCCACATGGGGCTGCCTGCTCAGCAGGGAGTCTGCTTTCCCTCTTCCTCTCCTACCTTTCCCCTTACTTGTGCTCTCTCTCTCAAATAAATAAGTAAAATCTTTAAACAAAATACAAGAGTGCACGCTGGTTGATTCCACTTACATGAGTTTCCTGAGCAGGCAAAGTCATGCATCTCTCTGTCTATGGTGACAGAAATCAAACCAGTGGTTGTCTTGGGTGAAGGGGGCACAGATATTGACCAGAGAGGGGCTGGTAGGCGGGGAGACTTGGTGGTGTGGTTAGATGACTGGGAAGAGAGTACCAGGGAAATGTGAGGCGATTCAATCCCCACTAGCACTACCTAGAGTTCAAGGTTATGAATTTAGAGTAATTCCAGCAGCACGGTTGTGTTTACCTAAGTTCTGCTGGACATGCACAGAGACAGAAAACTGAACTGAACCACAGTATCTGGTTTTGCTAAGTGAGTAAGATGAAAGGAGATGGGCAAATCAATTCTTAATCCCACAAGAATGAAAAGACTTTTCTTTAAAAGTTGTTCCTACAGAGAAAGCAACATCCCCAAGTAAGTATGAAACTCAAATCACCAAAAGTGCAAAGGAAACCCCAAACGATCCTCTGTCCCACTTCTAGTCAGCTCTATCTGATTCCAGGGGCTCACCCAGGGACCTGCTGGGCTTTTTGAGCATCTTTGTATCCGTGGGATTCTTCCTTGCACAGGGCCTCCTTGAAGATGCCTTCTCAGCTCATGAAAACCATCTCCTACCCCACCTGTAGAATCAGGCACCAGCAGATGAAACCACCCCAGTGCCATTCCGTGCAGACTGCTGTCCAAACAGCCGTGTCTTAGGTATAAACAGATTTCCCAGAACGTGTACAAGCAGTTCAACCTTGACCACTGGAGGTAGGCAGCCAAGAGAAAGGCAGAAACAGTGGAAAGGGGAGGAGGAGAAAGGTATAAAGGAGAACATAATCCTAGGGGTTCAGCCTCTTCATGGAGATGGTCCACCCAGACCCTTCATCCTGAGACTAATGGAAGACAAGCAGACTTTCCCATTCATCTGTTTTATGAACTTCTTAACTGGGATCGGTTGCCCCCTACTTGAACAGAACTCGTTAGCTCTCAACCTCCTAGAGGAGTCTGAGCCTGGATCCCTTGCTTCAGCCCTGTAGCTGAGACCAACTGGCCCTCTTCTTCGGATACTGCCCTCCTTGGCAACCAGCAAGTCTGCACTCCTAGCAAAGAGGTGACTCAAGACCTCTCAGCCCCTGTCCTTTTGCCAGCTCACGGCTCGGTTCCTGGCTTTGGCCAGGAATGTATCATGAATCGTTCCTGAGGGCACTCTGCCAGTTCAAAGTCCTGCTCCGAGTCTCCATGACTGGCTGTGTGAGGTGTGATATGCATATAGCATCTGCCTATTATTAAGGTAGATGCTGTCCCTGCATATGCTGAGAAGGAAATGCCCAGGAAGAGGAGGTCTTCTAGAGTCTCCCAGTGAAGCCAGAACTTGCAGAAGCTCCAGGCCTGATTTACTGCCCTGCTAAACACGGCACTGAGCCTGGGACCCCAGAGGAGATGGAAGAGGCTGCCCTTAAGTATTCCATCTTAGTTTTAGGATGGGATTTGCCAGTTTAGTTCCCTGGATCCTGGTTACTCATTCTACCTGTAACCCACCAGGCTTCGTGGTCTTCTGCCCTCAGAAGGACAGCTCCAGGGGGACAGACTGACTTTCTCATGAACAGCTGGTTCTGTTCCTGGGAACTGGCCTGGCCCACCTTGCCCAATCCCACCTTCCCTGTTGCGGGTAGACCAGCTTCCTGCCTCCTCAGGGGCTGTCCTGCTGGCTCCAAGCACGACCAGCTCTTGGAGGGGGCCGCAGATCCCTTGGGCAGGGTTCTATGCACTCACTTGAGTTCAGAGCTGTCTTCTTCCCCATTAACCGCTGCCTCATATCCCCTCACTATGACTGAGGGCTTCAGTGCCTTCTGGATTCCCAACGGTAGCCATCTACATTTCTTGGCCCAGGGGTGTCATCTCTGGAGTGGACAAAAGTCCTGGGGAAAATTAACCACCTCCCTTCCAGCAGCCTTTAACTGAGGACCGACGGGTTGGGTTTATAAACATCCATCTTTCCTGCCTCTGCCAGTATTACTCTGAGGTATATGGTTCGTCTCTCTTCCATCCTCCCCCCAGCTACCCCAGCAGACCGAAGCTTCAGTCGTCCCCAATGGCCACTGCCCCTGAATTGACTGTCGTCTCTTCCCTGTTTGACACCCTGCTGATGTTTCCTGGGATCCCTCTGCCTCAGCTGCTCAAGACCCACCACGCTCTGGAGGGGGGCAGCGAAGTCACAGGACAGACCACAAGGCCGCAAGTCTCACCTTGCCCTGCCCCTGTGCCTCTCCCATCGAGGGTGAAGCCAAAAGAAACCATTTCCCAGAGACAAAGTATTTCCGGGCATGGAGCCTCTGTTCCCAAGGTGCGGGCCTGGGAAGGGGCCAGTGCAGCCCTCCTGTCCCGATAACTGGGATTACTGCTGGACAGAAGTGTCGTTGACTCGTTATGTTAGGTATTGAATCAAGTTGTAGAATTCTTGCTTTCTTAGAGTGGGGAAAATCAGAAGCAGTTTGTTCTGTGAGTATGGGCAGAGAAAGTTGTCCCCCTTGGGTTTGTGGTCCCCAACAGGAACAGGAGGACCCCACCTTTTTTTGCCTGGTGCTCTACAAAGTCATCCCACACTTATCTCCCAAACCCATTTGCCAAGTCCAACTTTGTGTCTCTGGGTAAAACACACTAATGAAACAGAATTCTTCTGATTTTGTGGGGGGTTCTATTTTGGTGACAAGAGAGATCCTTGATGGAAACTGGATCTGTAAGAAAAATAAGGACAGAGCCATTAGCTTAGACAACATTCCACGACCTTGGAATTTTGGTGGCTTTCCAGTTTTACAACCCTGTGGGTGAGGAGGGTTCAGCCGTTAAGATCTTCTTGTGGAAAAATAAATTATTTGGGATTCAAATGTCTTCTGTTCTCTTGTCCATTATCCTTTTCGTCCAAACACAGCCACTTGGAGCCTGGTGTTTCCCTTCAGGATGTAACGAGCTTTTATGCAAAATGCCTGGCATACTTGGCTCAGTCAACATTGGCGCCTTCTTTTCTCTCCCCTCCCCCAGGGTCCCCCCAGCAGCTGCGGTGGAGCCTCACTCCCCAAAAACTGGGCCGTGGCGGTGAATTTTTCTATGCTCAGTGCCCGAAAGGAGAGGGGAAGCAGCCCCTTGCCTTTGGTGCCTCCTCGTTTGCAGTGGGATGCTAAAAGAGGGGCTTACCAAGCTGTAAGAAAGAAGGTTCTACAAATACCTTTTCCCACAGAGGAGGCTTTGTCACTACCATTAGATGGTTCTTTAGGCTCTGGACTGAGAAGGACACCAAAATATTTCCCTTCCACAGGGTCTAATCGCTGAGCACTTGGAACTCAGAACATCCCAGTGCACCTCCCCCACGCACACACTGACTTTCATAAACCCTCAGGGAGCTTTCCGGGGTTCAAGCACTTGTCCAAGCCAACAGGTCTGGGCACTGGAGGAGTTCATCTGGCACTCTGTTATTGTATCACTGTCGAAAAACACTCTTGTCTCTTGTCGTGGGTGCTGCTGGCCGGGGTCCCCCCTAGTTTGGATGCTCTACTCCTTTGCACAGCCAAGGGAAGCAACCTCAGCCCCAGACCTCGGGTAGAATATAGGGGGAGCTCTGGATTGGTCTAATCCAATCAGGGTAATTTAACTCCCCTAATCCATTAATTTGTTGAAGAAGATGCATGAGACCTAATTCAGGGGTCTGTCACCCCAATTAGAGGGCAGGTATGCCAGGGGCAGGGGTTTCTGGGAAAATTTCTTAACTCAAGAAGAGACATAAGGAGGTGGCCTTTTCCCTGACTTCTGAGGGTCAGGTATGAGGATGGAATTCTGGGCGCTCTTCCAGCTGTCTACCCGTGAGGGGAACCAGCCCCTCTTCTGCTGAGGGGTATCAGGGCTGAAAGCCCGGATGAGTCCCCAGGTCCCTGCTGACCTCGTTGAGTTAACCATCTGCGTCGCTTCCCAAGGATTCCCTGAGATAATCTCCCTATTACCATTTTGAATTAGGCTTTCTTGAAATTTGTAGCACCGAAAAATCTAACCCACATTCCACTCCTCCAGTCAAGTTTTAGAATGCCTCGTGGCATTTGGAAACCTACCAATTCGCACTTTCAATTTTACAGCTGAATTAAGGGGAGAGAAGTCAGAGTTGGAACATTCCTGTTTACCTCTGCGAGGAACAGAGTAACAAACTGAAATGTTGTAGGAGGGTCCTCATGATCAGAGGTCTCAGCCCTGCTCACCAGCCCCTCCCGCTGAGATTCTGGTCTCTTCCCTGCCTTTTCCTACCTGTGGATACCACTTGTTGCCCCGAAACCTACCTGTTCTTCCCTATCTCTGAGAACTTACTGGGACCCTGCATGCTTGCCTAGACCCAGAGTAGACCCATGGCAGGTGTTTTCTTCATTGGCACCTTCCTTCACTACCAGACTTCTAAATGGCATCTTCCTGCTCTCAGCTCTATTTAGGACTTCTCCCTGAGTCATCTTAGCCACTGCCTGTGGCTGTAGATCTCAGCTCTTAGGAATCACTCCCACGCTTAGACCTAAGACCCGGCTTTTCTGGTGACTTCCATACAGCCATCTGCCTCCGTGACATGTCCATTTGGGAGTCCAACGTCTCAATAGTAACCACAGAATAGAAAAGAACTCTTGATTTCCATTCCCTCCTGTGTCGTGTGCCTCTGGCAACGGCACCCCAAGGAGTCATCCTTGAGGCTTCCCTTTCCCTCTTTGCTTCATCCAACCTATCAGCAAGACTTGCTGGTTCTGGCCCCATAACGTCCCCAGTCACTTTCCCCTCCACAGCCACACCCCTGGTCTGAGCGCCATCTTTGCCTGTGCAAAGATGCAGTCCAGTGCAGATGATGCTCAGCTGGTTCCCTCCTCCCGCTTCCCCATGTTCTATCCAACAGGCACTGTGATTGTTTTGAAACCTTTGAAATCAAAACCAACAGCTTGAGAGACATCTAGAACAGGAAATCCTCAAGGCTGTGCCTGACCTTGGTCTCCCCTGCGATGGCATCCTGACCGTCAGAGCTCCAGCCATATTGGCCTCTTCTCTGGTCCCGAAACACGTTAAGTTCCTTCCTGCCTAACTGTTGGATCTGCTCTTCTGCCTGGAAGCCCCCCTTCCCCCAGATTTGCTCTGTCTGGCTCCTCCTGCCCGATGTGTCTCAGCTCAGAGGGGCCTTCACAGATGAGCCTATCACCAGCAGCATCCCCTCCCGCTCACCCGCCCTTCTCTGCTCCTTATCAGATGAATTTTATGTCTTTATTTCCTTGATAACACTTGCCACCAAACCAACTGATCGTGTTTATTCATTAAATGTGTCCCTTGTTTGTCTGTGCCCACTGGCAGGGGGGCTCCCTGTGTGGGGGGGATGGATCTTTCGTCTGTCTTGGTTTACTCTTACGGCACAGCGGGAGGTACCCAAGAATTATTTAATGAATAAATGCATTATTTAACCAACAAACGCTCTCTCTCCTCATCCGGCTTGGATGTCAGATAAGCATTTGTGTCTCCATGGGAATTATGATCTCCTGCCCTTTTGCCTAGGAGCCTTGGCTAGTCTAGATCCATAGACTTGACTGAACTTCTGAGTCCCAAGCCCTTGCCTTGGCCTGTGGGTGGACTCGGCCAACCGTGTTCCTGCTGTGTCATTGTGTCTCACAGTCCCCAGTGTGGTGCTGGGCACGTGTGGTCAGTACTGGCACACGACAGTGTGCTGACCCACTTGCCTGTTTAGAGGGGTTCATGCGGGGCACCCCCAGGTCTGGGACCCCCAGGTCTCCCCCGGGGAGTCGGGATGGGAGACACTATGGTTGACTAGTGTCCAGGAACTGTCACCACAACTTTCAGTCTTCTAGAAAGTCCTCTCCTGACCCCTGCTGGTGGTACCATAATCGGACCTCAGACTCCCAGTGCCCACTGAACCGTGGAAGAGGACACTGGGGCGCAGGGCTCTGGCGGAAGCAAGTCTGGAAGAAGCCAGGCCTTGCTGAGGCCAATTAAAGCACATCTCAAGGACCCCAGTGCCAATGAGCATTCCATCCCAGTGCTGGAATGGAAGTTTGACCAAAGCAGTGGGTC
>CM053605.1:5388908-5401421 GCA_028646535.1 Procyon lotor | reverse complement strand
CAGGCCTTGGTAAGTTTGTTAAGTGACATCAGCGATATAGAGCCCCACCGGCCACTTGAATCCTCACTCCCAACACACTCACAGCCTCAGTCTCCCGGGAGTCCTGTTGGCTTTGCCATCGATTCACCCTCAGTGCCAGGGATGTGACCTACTCCAGGCCCTGGACTGGGCTCTGCTCTACTCCCCTCCTCCCGTTTTCCTCCTCCCCACCCCCCCTTCACTCGTCCTCCTTGCTGCCAACCACCTCCCTGCTTCCCTCCCTGGGCCCCTCCACGCAGGGCTCCCCGACAACACATTAAGTCACCGGGATCCCTGCCGCTCAACTTTCAATCCTGGTTAAAGTGAAGACAGCTGCCGGTCTCAGCCTCCAGCACGTGTCCTTGGAACACACAGGGCACCGCCTTGAAAGCTGAGCCTTTCTCGGACACCCTCCTCAGCTAGAATTCTGTGACATTTGGGACTCATATCTCCTGTGAGTCTTTTTATGGCAGGCGATAGGATTTTCCATTTATGGCCAGACTTAAATTTGCCTTGGAAAGAAATGCATATCGGTTCAAAAGAAAGCTAATTTTAAAAGGAGGAAGGCTATTGCGGGTGTCCAAGTCGGCCGAGGTCGGGGGAACACTGAGTTAGGAGGCGATGCTGATGACGTTGATGGGGCAGCAGCTGCGTGGAAGGCCTCATCTGGGCGGGGGGGGGGCTCTGCTGAGTGTTTGACATGCACGTTTTTCACTCACTCTGCCAACAACCCAGTGAGAGGGGTACTGTTATTACCCCCATTTAACAAGAAGATGATGGCAGGAGTTAAGGAAACCTGTTCCAGGCTCTAGAGATTCTGGATGCGGGAGGGGATGCGATCTCAGGCTTGCCTGCCTCCAGTGGCAGAACCCAAGGGGACACCGTGGGCCCTGGTGTAGGGAGCCTCTAGGACATTCTTCGGACTGCCCGTCACCCCCTGTGACCAGGCCTGGCGAGTCTGCACATCCTCTCATTTAATCCTCAAAACCATCACCCCTGGAGGTAGTGACTATTTCTCCTTCTTTAGCAAGGAGATGCCTCTCACAGAAATTAAGCGGGGTATCCGCTAAGACCCAGCTACGGGGCAGGAGAGCCAAGACCGGCACCTTTAGCTCCGACTCCGAAGCCCGCATCTTTCCGACCACTCCCACGATGGTCGTGGTCACGAGACAGGCCAGCCGGCCAGCCCTGTCCTCTGAGCACCTTATCTCCGACTCCAACAATCTCAAGACAGAGGTCCCATGATCTTCCCGATTTATAGACGGGGAAACTGAAGCTCTCAGCTGCTGTGGTATTTCATGAAGCTGAAGGTGCTTTTATTCTTCCACGAAAGTCCCTTGACCAGGCAGCAGAACCCCTGAGTGGATGGTGAGTTTCCTCTTTGGGTTGGGCTTCTGAGATGCTTTGAGCATCTGTTTCCACCACGTGCCCTACTGTGGCCATTCCTTGTCCATTCCTGTGGCTGGTGGAGGTCTGGGGGTGGGTTGAAAAGCTGCCATTACCAGCTGACCACCCTCCCCACTCATTATCAGGCATTCACTGCCGGTGGACTTGACAATGGCGACTACCGTGGGTGCTCTTGGTGCCCACCCAGACCCTCTTTCTGGGCGGGTGCATCCATTCCCCAGCTCCTGTGAATTGTAAATGTTGGCTGCTAACCACTCAGAGCTGCCTCCTTCCTCAGGAACTTGTTCTGGGAACAAATGGGATCCGCTTTTCCCCAGACATACACTCCCCACCCCATTCCTATTGCCAATGACTCAATGATGGAGGGGCACAGAAGGTCAAGTTTTTTGCCCCAAGGTGAGATCAGTGCTATGATTCACACACCAGAGCTCCCCTGGGATCAGGCTGAGGCCAGACTCCAGTTGAGACCTCTTTGTTCTACTACTTCCTCAGTCCTCTCTTATTCACTCCCATTTTACCCTCATAAATCCTATGCACCAAATCCCTGTCTCAGGCTCTGCCCCTGAGAGCAGAGACAGGGGAGACAGGGGAGAATTGCAGATGGTGCGTAAGGCCTGCTCCCTGCCCTCAAGGACTGTGCAATGTAGTTCCAGAGGCAGCCCACATAGGTACCCCCAAATCACCCACAATACAGGATAGAAGAGTCTGGAGAAAACGGTGTTAAAGAGATGGGGGAGATCACTGGAACTATAGTGGGGGAAGAGCTTATGGAAGAAATGGGGCCCGGCCATGAAAGATAAATAGCACTTCAGAAGGGAAAGTTCTCTTGGGAGGGAGAAAGTTTCAAGGGAAGTCCCAAGGAATGACAGGAACCTTTGTCCCACCTTTCCAGTTTCTTCCTGCCTGGGATCTGTGACTAGGGACCCCTCCCCCCTCCAGTGGGGTTGGGGGAACTCTGATTTGACAATCCCAATAATGGGTCTAGCATCTTCCAAGAGTGTCAGGGCTGTTGGAGAGAGCCATGCCAGATGACCCCGAGGCCAGGAACTCACTCAGTTCTTAAGCTTTCCCTGAGAGGCTTGGGGCTTGGTCCACCCATAAATTCCTCCTTTATTCCGAGAAGGGACAGATACTCCCTCAGTCCTGCACTGCAGTGGGCTTGAGGGTTACCTGCGCAAGGGGGCAGAGGCACAAAGAGGGTCCACGTACCTGCCGGACCGTGGGCCTGGGGGTTTGCTCACAAGGATTCAATGGTGTAATAGGCAGCTCCTAGGGCCCCCAGAGCCACAGCAGCAGTCCCGAGAGCCTGGAGCACGCGAATTACGATGAGTGGAGTGCTTCCTTGTAGGTTTTCTGTAGAACAAAGCAGAAAGTCCACGGGTTGGGGGAATCTAGACTCTAGTCCCTGTCTACAGATGGGGAAGCAGAAACCGTAGGGTCCCCTCAGCATTTCAGGAACGCCCATCTCCCCACTACTGATGCTCCTATCAAGGGAATATGGCTCTGCCCACCCCCGTCCAGTGAATCCCTGCCACAGGACCCCTGCCTCCAAGGATGGGAGGGCCTGGGATGCAGCTCCCTGGGACACTCGGGGAGCAGCGTATGAAGGCAGGTGAGGCCGCAGCATGCCAGTCCCCGAGCTAAACATCTCACCCCCAGCGCCTTCCTCCAGCCTTACAACAACCCCCGTGAAGCAGGTTCTATCAGGGGGCTCCATTCTGGAGAAGAAGACTCTCAGGAAGCCCCATGGGACGCCCACCACACGGGCAAGGAAGATGGGCCATCGTGCCAGTGACTGTGAGGACGGCTTTCCCAAAACGCAATATCCATTTGGACAACAATCCTGCTGAAGTAGGGAATCTTACTTGATGTGAATGTGTATCTAAAGCCAAGATCCAACATTCCGCTCCACTGAGAAATGGAAAGAATACGGAAGGTGATGGTGTGACTAGAGCAGAATTAAGACTAGAGGTCTCACCCCGGCCAGACGGCGTCTCTGCCCCTCCCCCTCCCTTCCCTACTGCGCAGCCACCTTGCTTTCACCTTCCCCTCCACCTAGAGGGCTCTCTCTTTTCCCGGTGAGCCACAGGAAGACCCCAAGACCCTTCTAGGCTCAGCGCAGATAGATATCATTGACACTACAAAGTCTCCGTGGACCCCGACTTTGGAGGGAGCGCCTTCTTTTTCTGAAGCGCTTTGAACTTCTATGGGGCAGGTGTCACTTCCGGGCTCCGATCTTAGTCTCAGCTTGCCACGAAGACATGCGATTTTTAAAGGGTCAAGTTCCCTGTTCTGGTTTTCCTCACAGCACCTGGTATTCTATGCCCAGGAGGGGCTCCCACTTGTTGGTTTTAAAGCGATATGAAATCCATGGCACGGCTTGGCAGATGGACAGAAATACTAAGTGTGGGGGAGGAGAGTCAGTGGAGGTGAGTGGCCGGCGGGTCCTTCCTTGATGGGACTTAGTGGACTGTAGAGTATTTTTAGCTCTAGACATGTTTTCTCAACACCCTGGGCTATCTGTTTGCTTCTCTCATGTCTGAGAGGTGGTGCTTTTCAGGGATGGACAGGAGAGGGGATTTGGTGGGGGAGACGGCAGGAAGAGGAGCAGGAAGAGGGTGAGGGATGGGTTCTGCTCCTGGAGTGTGAGATCCCCCAGCGAGAAGTCTCCTCATGGACATCCGTGAGACCCTTGAGTACAGGTATAGCTACACCAGGGCCCAGCGCTGGGGACAGAGGCAGGCACACAGCCCTGCACTACTGGGAAAGTGGGGGATGCTGTGGGAGCCTGGGGGCGTGTCCCCTGTGGAGACTGCCAGAAAGGGCGGGGAGCCCTCTGAATGGGGTGGAGGTCTTGCCCTCACTGACCGGCCATGGGGGTTGCAATCAGTATTTATCACTGAATTCTGGGGGAAATTCGCATGCAGGTCAAGAACCTGACGCTCTCAGCTGTGGTCTGGGCCACAGAAGAAGGCCGGTGGCCCAACAGAACATTGAATCACAGCGCTCTGAGTGACAGGGACTTTGCTAAGGGCTGTGAGGGACCATATTCCTGAGGAAGTGCGCCCATGGAGAAAAGAATCACGAGCCTCCTAAGGAAGCAATTTCCGGTAAGGAAGAAAACGAGCCGCTCTCTGTGCAGGTGGGGGACCCCGAGGTGTGGGTCTGGTCAGAAAAGGCAGGGCGCCAAACCCAGGAAGGGGCCACCCTGGACAGGCTTCCTTTCCACCTGGGATTCTCAAGAGGGAGTTACAACATGGCGGCTAATAGGGTCCAGGGCAGAGCCAGGCCCTGGGAACCGAGTGCCCTGAGGGTCCAGCCCCCCACGCGCTCCAGAACCTGTAGAAAGTGAGGAGGCTTGGGGATCCTCTCCCTGGCATGGTGGGCCAAACCCGAGGAAGGAGGACATCAAAGATGCGGCTGTGACACAGGCCCAGGCGACGCCAGCAAGTAGAGCTGCCCGGGCAAGTGGAACAGGAACAGAAGGCCCTCGGGCCCGCACGAGTCATAGCCCCTGGATGGACAGAGAAGGAGAGAGATGAGGGACCCCCTGCCTCCAGGAGGCTGGAGAGAGCTAGGGAGACACAGGAGGGAAGACTAGCAGCACGGGGAACCGGTTATTTTAGAGCCTGGAGCTCCCTCCTGGGCCATTTTGAAATAATGGCGCCATTGTTTTTTATTCTGTTTACAAACAGGGAAACTGAGGCTCAAAGGAGAGACGGGATGTGGCCTTGTGACACAGAGATTGGAAGAAGTGGGCTTCAGCTCAGGGCTTCTAACTCGTTGGGTGCTCCTTCTGTGGAATTCGCAGAAAATGACACTGGCAGGAGAGCGGCCCTGAGATTCCCCTGGAACATGGCCCATTCTTCCGGGGTTTATTCACTGCTCCGGAAGACAGCAGCGGCTCCGATTTACAGTCCTTGAAACACTTTCCCAAACTTCTCTCCCATTTGTCCTCTGCTGAGGATGCCAGGGGGAGTCGGAGATGGCACGTCCGCTGTCACACAGGAACTTCTGGCCAATAGTTCCCTCCCCGTGTAGTGACTTCGGTCCTGGTGTTCTTGACACAGCTACACTTTTTTTCCAACGTAAGCTCCCTGCAGCCAGTGATCAACGGGGCAGACACCGCACATTTCCTCCTTAGACCTGCCCTCCACAGATACTTTTCCTGGAATGGGGAAGGAAGGGATTCTAAAAGGCAAGCCTTATCTTTTTTCTTTGTTAATTTGTTTTAACAGACATTTAATTTCTGTGTCATAACATTTACCCTTTAAAGTGTTCAGTGGATTTTGGTATATTAACAAAGGTGTAAATCCATCATTACTGTCTAATTCCAAAACATTTTCATCTTCCCCCTCCAAGGAAACCCCAAGGCCATTAGTGGTCACTGTCTTTCCCCACCTTCTCCTAGTTCCAGGCAATGGATTTGCCTATTCTGTACATTTCATAAAAGGAATCATCATGTACAGCATGTGGTTTTGGAGGCCTAGCTTCTTTCACTGAGCCCAATGTGTCTCAGGCTCAGCCATGTTGTAGCACGTGTCAGTGGTGCTAAATAGGATTTCATTGTATGGACGTACCACAGGCTGTTTATCCATTCATCAGGTGGTTGATATTGAATCTGTCCTGCTTCTTGGCTATCATTAAGTAATGCTGCTGTAAACTTTCATGTGCACGCTTTTGTATGGATGCTCTATTTTTAATTCTCTTCGGTGTATCCCCAGGAGTGGAACTGCTGGGTCATACAGTAACTTCACGTTTGACCCTCTGAGGAACTGCCAGGTTGTTTTCCACAGCAGCTGCCCATTCTACGTTCCCTCCAGCCATGGACGAAGGTTCCAGTTTCTCCACAGCCTCCCCTAACACTTGTTATTGTCCATCTTCTGGTTACAGCCATTTTGGTGGAAGGCTAATACTTTCTGGAACCACGGTGTTTTCTGCATCCAAAAATATTTGGATTTTAGGGGCGCCTGGGCGGCTCAGGTTGTTGAGCGTCCGACTCTTGATTTCGGCTCAGGTCATCATCTCAGAGTCGTGGCCCCATGTCGGGCTCTGCACTTGGCTTGGAATCTGCTTGAGATTCTCCCTCTTCCTCTCCCTCTGGCCTCCCCACCTCAAACAAACAAACAAACAAACAAAAAAATAAATAAATAAAATTCTTTAAAAAAAAAGATTTTGATTTTACAAAATGACACCCTTACGTACAGGCCTTCATCCTTTATCATCAACATTTTTCTCCCACTGGCTCGAAGGAAGAAAATTCCTCTGGCAGAAAAGTGCAGGATGTCCTCTGTAGCCACGGGCACACCGCCCCCGTCTGTCTCCTGCGTGGGCTTCTCAAAAAGCAGAATTCATTCCCAGGGGTGAGCCACACACATTCCTCAAAAAATGTGGGGATGGAACATTTTGCTTTCTACATATATCATTTCTGAAGGCCGTAATCCAGAAATGTTTCCGTCAGTGGTCGATGGTCACGATATATGCAATATGTAACACTCAAAACCATTTCTACGTGTTAAGAATGAATTGGTTCTGGGGCGCCTGGGTGGCTCAGAGGGTTAAAGCCTCCGCCTTCAGCTCAGGTCCTGATCTCAGGGTCCTGGGATTGAGCCCCACATCAGGCTCTCTGCTCAGCGGGGAGCCAGCTTCCCCCTCCCTCTCTGCCTGCCTCTCTGCCTACTCGTGATCTCTATCTCTTTGTCAAATTAATAAAAGAAATCTTAAAAAAAAAAAAGAATTGGTTCTTAGCCATGGAAATACCATTGTCCCAGCAATTGCTTGGAGCTAGCTCTCTCACTCACAGTTTATATCCACACCACAGTTTATATCCACACCATCCCCCAAGAATGAGCTGTGGCCCAGAGTGTGGCCTACTCAGGACCATAAAGCCACCAGCACTGGCTCATGGTGAGGCCAAGAGAAGCTCAGAGAAGGGTGTTCTTCCTCCAGGGGAAACTTGGGACTCTTGGGACCAGAAGGTCAATGCTGCAGTTAAGAGTGAGGATTATGGAGTCAGAATCGATGGAGGTCCCCCTCTCAGCGCTACCAGCGCCCGCTTGAGAGTGTGTTGTTTGATTTCTTTGAGCCTCGGTTTCCCCATCTATAAAAGGGAGACCACGATAATACCTCCTTTTTGGGACTGTTAAATGGGAAGATTCACACTGACAGCTGAGCTGAATGCTAGGTCCATGGTAAATGCTCGGGGATAACTGTTAGTTTGCTACTACCATTATTATTATTATTATTATTACTACTACTACTACTAGAAGTGGTAGTATTAACCAGTCTATCTCCCCAACTCCACTTGAATTCTCTCTACACAATCCAATGCTTATTCAGATCCCGGCTACCCAAGAAGACGGAGGGTCACTTTTCCTAGACAGACATTCCATTTTCAGACAGAGCTAATTGTTGGAAATGTCTTCGTGTTGAGCAGAAATCTGCCTGTCTCCAGAGCTTTCCATGGGTAAGGCTGCCAGATTTAGCAGATAAAAATACAGAATGCCCATGCAATATCTGGGACACACACTAAAAAATTATTTGTTGTTTATCTGAAATTCAAGTTTAACTGGTGTCCTGTATTTTATCTGGCAACCTTTAGTCAAACATCTGAGGGCGATGTGGAACAAGTCTATTCACATCTTTTACTTGACAGACAGATTTCCTCCAATTCCTTCCACCAAATCTCCTACATCACATGGTTCTTGCTTTCCCATACCCTCATCCCCTGTTATCTTCTTTGGACTACATTGCTAGGCATCTTTCACAGCACACAAGGATAGCCCGAGAGGACAGAGTATGACCACCTCCCTTGTCCTAAATCATATACTTCTATTAACACATCCTTAGTTTTTATTTTTGAGCAGCCACATGGCACTTCTGACTCCTAATAAGCTAGTATCACCACCGAGCCAAGTGCAATGTCCATAGGTCTGTGTGGCTGCCTTCACTGAGACCCAGGGTGGTGAGGACTGGCAACATCCAGGAATCCTGGTGTCCCGGGTAACAACACAACCCCAAACCCTCACACTTCACAGCACACTTCCAGAATACACGTCAACCATGTACCGCGACCCAAAATGAACCCGCCTCCGGGTGACCCTAGGGCTCCACCAGCAGGAAGGCGAGAAGTTCTCGAGTTAGAAGGCTGCCCACCTGTTTTCCTGTATCGAGAGGATGCTTTGCTGTTAGTGTCCTGAGGTGACAGTCCCCGGGTGGAGGAGTTGGTTTCAGGAGCCGGGAGAGCCTGGGGCGTAGACTGTCGGGGGGTGGACACACAGCTGGGCTGCGGGGTGGATCTGGGGCTGGCCTGCTGGGGGGTGGAGGCGGGGCTGGCCTGCTGCGGGGTGGAGGCGGGGCTGGCCTGCTGGGGCGTGGAGGCGGGGCTGGGCTGCTGCGGGGTGGAGGCGGGGCTGGGCTGCTGCGGGGTGGACTCGGAGCTGGCGCGCTGGGAGGTGGAACCACGGCGCCTGGATTCCGACTTCTTCCTTTTGCCCTTCCTCATGGTGGGTTCTCTTCACCTAAACGTGGACCTACATGGAGCTGCCTAATCTTCTGGCTCCCTCCTGGAGGGGCCGTTTGCCCCTGCCCTGGGGGAAGGCTCTGGCCTCGGGAGGGACCTAAGCCCCGCAGAGAACAGTCACCTCCACCCCTCCTGTGAGGTCACAAAAGCCTGGCTGGTTCCTATGGCAGGGCTCTGGGGACAGTCTTCTCTGCCCATGCCGGCCTGCTGTCCTCCCTCCTCCCCAGCGACCGGGATGGGCAGAAGGCCCTCAGGGACCTGGGTCAGCCTGGCCACTGGGACGGCGACGTCCTGGACCCCCACGATGCTGCGACCAGAGCGCCTCCTTCAGGCGCCTCTCCGCCAGTGCGCTCCTGGGTCCCTAAGCGCTCTCTGTTTTTTCGGTCTTAGACGCTGGCCTCTGCCGTCGGTTTCCACAAACCCAAAACAAACTACTTCACCATGCTTTCTGTGAGTTTTAGGTAACTTTACTGAAGATCTGGGGGTCCGCGGGAGGTCCGCAGGCTTCTCCCATCTCAGCTGTTCCCTCCCCATTCAGAAGATCTTAAAGTAGCTTCTCCCTTCTTCCAACCTGCCCTCCCCACTGTGGGAAGGGGCTGGGGATCCCCAACTTGGATAGGAACGCTTGCTTTTGGCAAAAGAATTTCCCCTATTAAACATGACAGTTGTTTGGAAAACTACACTTTCTTTGAACTCAGTCGCAGCAACGATGGACTACCTCTCAAACCCCAAACTCATAGGGTCAAGTAGGGGACTATGAATATTTCTTGAAGGTAAAAATATGATTTTCCTTTCAGGACGGAAGCAGAGAAGGCATTTTTAAAAGACAAGCCTAAACTTCATGCTGTGACCGCAACAGAGAATGTCTTCATCTTCGAAGACTCTACCTCTGCCATAAATGCATTGCTAGGTGGGTGAGTATTCAGCGGTGAATCTTGGGGGAGCATGATGCTCTTGGCCAAGGATAGGGTTTAGGGCAGACATTGCTAGAAGGCACCTCCACGCAAGGCCAGACCCAATGTGAAATGGACAGAAAATATTTTAGGGATTCTAGAGCCTGAAAAGACCTTAATGATTCTCCTTTTCGCAGAAGAGAAACTGAGGTTCAGGGAAATTAAATCACCTTCCAAGGTAACTTTAGAAAGCAATAAGTAACTTCCAGAAAGCAATAGGGAATCAGATCATTATACAGGTCTTAAAAATCAAAGGACTAAAAAAATCCCTTGAGTGAGAAGACTGAATTCTTTGGTGGGAGGGGGAAGGCACCAAGGATTAGAAGTGGAAGATTGCTCAGATCAATAAGGCTGAATAGGATTTGGTCGATCATCAGCACAAGGAGGTTCAGGGAGCAGCTGAGGCTACAAGAAGGTGGTAATTCTCTGAAGTCAGGAGCAATGGATTCCTCTGGGGAAGTCAACTTAGAATCAGCGAGCTGGGAAACCTGGGTCAGGGACCTTGTCCAGATTTAGCAGACAGGTCAGGAACTCTGAAGGCATTTATCTCTGTAAAATTAGATTTTCAGACACCAGTGGGCTTTTGCCTGGGGCTTCAACCTGATTTAAATCAGGGGTTCTCACCCTCAGCTCTATTGACATTTGAGTCCATATAAATCTGCTGTTTGAGCTAGATAATTATCCTGTGTTTGAGCCGGATAATTCTCCTGTGTATTGTAGGAAGTTTACCAGCAGCCCTGGCCTCTGCCTCGAGATCGCCCGGTCGTAACTGCCTACCCTCCGCCCCCCGGCGTTGTGGCAACCAAAAATGTCTACGGACAATGCTAGATGCCTCCAGGGGTGTGTGTGTTTGTGTGTGTGTGTGTGTGTGTGCACGCGTGCGTGCATGTATGAGTGTGTGAGACAAAATTGCCCCTGGTTGAGAACCACTGGTTTAAATGAATTAGATAAGGGGCCAACACACATGGGTAGTATTTCCTGGTAGAGATGAAAGGAATGTGTCATTTCACACCAAGGAGCCAAATGGTGCAGAAAACAGGTGCCTGTTCCTGAGGACAGTGATGGAGGAAACAGAGGCTCAGGTTTTGGGAGGAGTGGAGAGGTTTTCTACGGCAGTGGAGAAAAATATGCATGGGTTCTTTTGTAAAGGTGGTCCCAAGAAGCAGGGAGAGGGCACTCGTGGAGCTACAGGTTGGCCCGGAGGGATGAGGAGGAACGGCACTGTGTACTTTGCCAGGTCTTCCTGGGCCCCTTCTGCCTTCTGGCTGGGGCACAAGTTCCCGGCTGGAAGTCTGACTCCTCCCTAACACGGTCACAGACCAGCGTCCCAGGTTCACCAACGACCTCTCTGCTACCTTGTCCGGTTCTTGCCAGCCATGCGCATGGAGGCTTGCTTTCCTCCATGTGTGAAAGCCCTTCCCCTCTCTCAGCTCCCCTAACCCCGTCAAGATACCTCCCATCATCGGGTTCCACCTCAAGTGGACCTATCTCCTTGGGGTCCCCACCTGGAAGCAGCCTCTCCCTCCCCGAGCCCCAGATCACATACTGTGTGGTATTAGTGATGGGTCTCTCCTGTGTTCCCTCGGGTTCCCTACTCCCAGGCTGGGAATACCCTGTGGAGGGCCCAAGTCCAGAGAAGAGGCTCAACACAAGAGTCTTGAAGGTGAGGGTAGGAGGACGGAGAACGCAGGAAACCACTGAAGGCAGGGTGAGCATGGAAGGTGGGGGCCTAGGCACCCCACATACTGCATCACTTGGTGATGGGCTGGGGTTCTCTGGCCTTGGCTGAGGATCTCGGAACAGTCCCCAGGCAAGGGGTTCTCCCACTTGACCCGGCAGCCATGGGGCAATGTCGTGCAGAGTGAGAAGATGGAGTCTAAGGGGAGGCCAAGTCAGGATAAGGTTCTGGTGGTGTGAAAATCCACATCTGGTGCTTCCGGCCCTCTGCCTGCTTCCAGGGCACCAAGAGCAAGGGGGTCGGCATTTGCCCTGAAGCTCCCATCTTATGGCTGGATGACACCTCAGACGCCAACTGGCCCTCGGCCCCCACCTGTCAGGAATGGGAGCTAGTCCTCCGAGGGGACAACACGCTCTGGTCACCAGTAGGAGAGTGGCCACGCTTTGAGCCACTGGGTATTGGAACTCCCCGCCCCCAGCGCTTCCTTCCCTGCTGCCACCCTCCTCTGGAGGGGACTTCCCAAGACGGAGGGCACCTGGTGCTCATTCCAGAGCCCAGGGGCCAAGGCCCTGGACCTTCCGAGGCCACAGGCCTGGATTCCTTGATAGGGACGCTCTCAAGAGTGGAGCGGGAATTCTGACCCATTCCTTCCTCCAGAGCTTAGCTGTGAGGAGTACACGTGAAAAGCCTTTAGGACAGTGCCTGCTGCACACCAGGCAAGTTTTTCTTGTAAATTATGCTTCCCTTGGGGGAGAAGCCTCCAGAACCAAGGAAGGAATAAGTGGATGTGGAGAGAACGGGGTGATCTTGGGTCCTACAAACTCCCAAATCTGTACCTTGCAAAAATGTGATTCAGAGTGCAGGGCAAGGGCGGGGGAAAGGGGCTGCGTGGGTGGGTGGGAAGTGTTTAACTCTACAAATTAAATAAATGTGAA
>CM053605.1:5367737-5388408 GCA_028646535.1 Procyon lotor | reverse complement strand
GGGCTCGATCCCAGGACCCTGGGATCATGACCTGAGCCGAAGGCAGACGCTTAACGACTGAGCCACCCAGGCGCCCCAAGAAATAAAATCTTTAAAAGAAAAAAGTTTGCAGCATGAGGGCACTGATTAAAATAAAGTACGGTTAATCATATACATAATACTATTTGGTCTTTTGAAAGTATGATGACAGTGTATAGATGTTGATATGGAAAAGTAGCCAAGATCCAAGCTCCAGTGAGCAAGGCAGGTATCAGGACACTATGCTTCGTGAAATACCATTTGCATAAATGTGTTATGGGCTGTGAGATGTATCGTAGGAAACACAGAGTAGGGACTGTCTAATTTTGAACAATGCTATGTTCCAGGGCAAAACACAGGGATTTACACATAGTAGGCTCTCAGTAAATATCTGTTGAATATAGCAAGCTTTAAAATTTGGGAAGTTTTAAATTTGGAAGGCTCATCCCCTACTTGTTAATAGTAAGAAACTAGGCAATATTTTTTCTTTTTTATTGTCCTTATTTTCTGCTTTTTTTTCCTACAAGAAACATGCTGAGTAGAGGATTATAACCACTACCTCTGAATTATCCCAGAATAAATTGATGAATTCTCCTATACACACCATTTTTTTTCTTTCCTTTTTGTTTTTTAGCGGGAGGAGGGGCAGGCAGAGAGAGAGAATCTCAAGGAGGATCCACCCTCAGCCCAACCCGGGGCTCGATCTCACAACCCTGAGATCATGAGCTGAGCTGAGACCGAGAGTCAGATATTTAACTGACTGGGCCACCCAGGTGCCCTGCAAACACACTGTTTTTAGGTTTCTGTTGGATGTGCTGGTGGCTGAGGGAGCTCGCCCTTCTTTGACTATGGATTTGTCTCCTCAAGTTTGCCTCTGAGACAAACCAGTGACTTTTGGATGTTATCTTGTCCCAGATCTGTAGCTGAGAGAAATAAAAAACTGTAAAAACTCAAAATGCTGGGAATTCTTGTTAAAGGATTATAAAACTGAAGGAGGACAGGAATTTCCGAATCCCACTCCACTATCCAGAGAATAAAGATAAATCTGTACCAATTGTGTCAGGTATTAAGTAAACATCAGTTGGAAGAAGAGGAGTCTCGAAGGAATGCAAATGGATGAAAATTCTTTCTACCACCATGATCACAGGAGCGGTGACAAATCGTTATTCTCAAAGACTGAAATGAAAACTGCAAACCCAATAAAATCCCTGAGCTCCCCAGATTAGAGAATAGCACAGAGTTCAGTACAAGGGTCAAAGTGAAAATATAACATTTTGAATATTTTAGGTGTATCTTTGTTTTTATCTTTCCCTGACTAAAAAAAAAAAAGAAAAGAAAAAAACATTTAAGCTTGCTTACAAAATATACAAATAAAATACTTTTTTAAGACGTCACAGGAAAGGGGCACCTGGGTGGCTCAGTAGGTTAAGCTGCCTTCAGCTCAGGTCATGATCTCAGGGTCCTGGGATCAAGCCCTGCATTGGGCTCTCTGCTCAGCCGGGAGCCTGCTTCCCCTGCTCTCTCTGCCTGCCTCTCTTATGATCTCTACTTGTGATCCCTCTCTTTCTGTCAAATAAATAAAATCTTTTTAAAAATTTTTATTTATTTGTATGACAGAGAGAAAGAGATCACAAGTAGGCAGAGAGCCCTTCTTTAAGTCAATAGCATGACTCCATGTGGGTTCAAACAAAACAATCCTGAGGCTCCTAAGGGCAAAGAGCATGTGATCATCTGAGATGTAGTATTTAATCCCAAAGTAAATGCTAACAAGGCTAGAGCCCTCACGCATGACTGAATGTGTGACTGCCATTCAGACGAGTCTTACTAAATGTTGTTTAATTCAAATCTTTGCTGAGTATCAAACAAGATACTCAGTGGCTCTGATCTGACAAGGACCCTTAACAGTCTATGTTTGCCAGTTAACCTCTTCTGAAAGTCAAGGTCTCCAGATGTCCCCCCACGGAGGCCAGGCAGGACCACTTCTGTTTCACCCTTGCACACAAATGATTGACACCTCAAATTCTTAGGCTAGTATTCCTGACCTTTCCAGGTCTAAGAACCATCTTTAATCCACCCCGGCCCCAAACATATATAATAATTATAGCTTTGGGACTGGCTGATTGAAGAATATATAAAACGACAGACTCCTTAAAAATTATGCATGTAGCGGCACCTGGGTGGCTCAGTCGTTAAGCGTCTGCCTTCAGCTCAGGTCATGATCCCAGGGTCCTGGGATCGAGCCCCACATCGGGCTCCCTGCTCAGCAGGAAGCCTGCTTCTCCCGCTACCATTCCCTCTGCTTGTGTTCCCTCTCTCGCTGTGTTGCTCGCTATCAAATAAATAAAATCTCAAAAAAAAAAAAATTATGCATGCAATAAATTGTAGGAAAAAAATATGTAACTATGTATGGCAACTGATGTTAACTAGAATTATTGTGATTATTTTGAAATATGTGCAAATATCGAATCATTATGTTGCATATCTGAAACTAATGTTATATTCAATTGTATCTCAGTAAAGAAGGAAGGAAGGAAGGAAGGAAGGAAGGAAGGAAGGAAGGAAGGAAGGAGGAAGGGAAAAAGGAAGAAAGGAAAGGAAAGGAAAGGAAAGGAAAGGAAAGGAAAGGAAAGGAAAGGAAAGGAAAGGAAAGGAAAGGAAAGGAAAGGAAGAAAAAGGAAGAAAGACCGAACTACATAGATAAGCAGTAAATGAAGATAAAAATCACCAATATTTCGGCTGCCCAGCCTCTATTCCTCCCTATGGAAGCCAAAGGTGAATCAAATATTCTCTCATTCAGCTTCTTTATAACTAGTACATTTTCAGGTAACCTAAACTTAGCCAGTTAGGTGCTCCTGCCAGGACTTTGAATAGTGAAGAATGATGCAAAGGCCTTGTGGTCAATCAGATAATATTCACAGCAGCTGCAGCAGAGTTAAGAGTTTAATAGCATAACCCCGAGGGGCCCCAGCACTAATGCCAGGGCCGGCTTCCCAGGCACTGTTATTGGGAGGATACTGCCATCAAAATGGTCTCTCTGGTTTCAGCAGAAGGTCCCAGAGTGGCAGAGTGGCTTCTCTCATGTGTCAGCTCACAGCCCCTTGAACTGAATGGAAGAATGGGTCCCCTTGACAAGACGCCATGTGATAACATCAAAAATGTATTCTGCCTGTCTTACTCCGGCTTTTCCTACAGGGGATTTGACCATGTGTCAGGGAAACTGCCCTGGAGAAAGGAATGAATCAGAACTTTCAGGGGATTTGGGACAAAGCTCAAACCAACAGTACTCCTAGGGGAACCAGAACACCACCAGCCTGAGTGATAAATGGAGCTTTGGTTGGAGTCCTGCTCATAGAAGGACTATTGGAATCCTGACCCCATTACTTCTCGGGTGCCTCAGTTGGCACTAGTTGGACTAGATGTCTAATCCTCAGGCAGAATCCACACATTGGTTCTATGACCCAAAAGTAAGGACTATTACGATAGGACGGACAAGGGAGAAGCCCTTGGAATCCCCCTCCCCAACAAACAGCAATTCTGAAGGAAAATCTAAGCCCAGAAGGAACATCCCTATAAGCATCACTGTGAGTGTGTTAAAAGGGTGTGTGTGTGTGTGTGTGTGTGTGTTGGGGGAATCATTCCTCTTACAGTCCTACATAACTCTCCCATCCGACCAGTACAGAAGAAGCTCGGGGAGGGAGTGGACACAGCAAATCTCCTCCATTTTGTTTCTAGACTTTGGGCTGGCTCATCCTTGATCATCTCACTGCCCTGTGGGACATCATGCTGGTTCACTGCACTGATGATATTGTGCTTAGACTTAGTGAGGTTCCTAAGATGCTCTCATAGTACACGGGTTCACTGACTTTCCCCAAATATTATCAACAATTCATAGAAAGATATTGATTGTCTTGGCTTTGCCCTCAAATGACAAGATGGCTGCCACATATCCAAATATCAAATCCACAGAACAGTGTCCCAAACAAGAAGGAAGACAATGGGGCTAAAACGGATCATTCACCTTCCCCATTCAGGAAAGAAAATCTTTCCCAGAAGTCTCTCCAGGGGACTTCCTCTTGTGTGGGCTTGGCCAGAACTGTGTCACACACCTACCCCAAGACCAATCACTGGCAAAGAGGAGCAGGAGTGTCATAGGTGGCTTAATCTACCAGTGATTCAACTGGCTTCTTCTAAAGCTCGAGGTGAGGGCTTCACTGTCCTCCCGCACCCCACCCCCCTGCCAGGGTCATGCCACTCTCAAGTCATCAGCAACATCCCCTTGCCTTTGCCCAGCACAGCCTGAGAATGGGGAGCTGAGCAGTCTCGAAGCCAATAATCACAGAAGCTTTCTGACCCACGGAGCCATATTTAACACAGATCCGGCAATGACATCTGAGTTTTGGGGCTCTCACCGGGATCCTGACCGAATCCTCCATTCGTCTCTCTGGGCAGGAGAGGTGCTGGCCAGGAGCCCGTCTGAACAAATAATGTCATCACAAGATCAGTATTTAATGGTTACCTTGTCTGATGCCAGGCCCCGGGCTGAAGAGTGATCGGGAAGTCACCCCACTGCCCGTATCCCCGAAACACACATTCATTCTAGATCTCATCAGCCAGGGATGAAGGGGCAGCCAAAGGTGCGCAGAATGAGACAGACAGGTACCCAGGCAGGGAGTCCCTGATAAGCACTGGCCCTGAGGCCCACCCCATGGACACGGCTGACGTGCTACTGAACTGTCTAGAAAGGGGTGTGCATGCTGAACCCTGGCTGAGGAAGGGGGGCTACCTCCTATGATAACCTCCCTCGGATCCACTCAAACCTCAGGAGGCCTGACAATTAACGTGCAGGCGTGAGCGAGGCTGGGGGAGGAAAAGTCCCCATTCAGCTCTTAGAGTCCGCAGCCACTTCCTGGCCATTCTGGGCCAGTGCCATCCTCCTGCGAGGGCCGGATCTTGGGAGACTCATGCTTTAACTCGAACTCGCCCTGGCCAAGCAGGTTGTAAAGAAGGGCCAAGCTGAGTGGCTTCGAGGTCACCTTGTGTCACTGCAGCCCAGGTCAGCTGCCGCCCCCCTCCCTCCCTGCCGTGCCAGAGGCTCAGACGCCAGCAGATCCTCACAAAGTCACCTTGAGGTGACCTTGAGGTGCCCAGGCCGGGGTACCAGGTGCAGACAGCCTCCCCAGGGTTGCATGCTGGAGCTGCTCAGGTGGGCTGGTCACCTGCTCCTGGGTGCCCGCCAGAGCCTGCCGGTGTCCCCGCTTTTGCATGGATGCTCTCTTAGCTGTTACTCCCACAGGCGCCCCTTGTGGTGGGGGGATGGGACCAGGTGCTCAAGGTCAGGCTGAGGGCGTGTTTCTGCTGATAGAGGATTGCCTTCCTGCCCCTCAATTCCTTCAGCCTGTGCAGCTGTGCCCCGCGGGGACGGGGGCTGCCCACCTCTCCTCCTGACACCACTGACCCATCCCGGGCCCAGCAAGTGTACAGCAGGGAAGAGAGCGAGGGCCTTTCTGCCCGGCCAGCTTAACACACTTCCATCAGACCTTCCTTTACCTAACGTTCAGGTAAACTGAGCTGCTTGACCCTCCTGTGAACACCAGCTGTCACACAGATCTGCACTCCTGGGACCCTGACAGGAACGATCGGCCAGGCGGGTGATGAAGGAGAAACGGAAGACGTCACCCTAAAACGTGCCACCTTGGCGTGTGGATTATTTGAGCGGAAGGCAAGCAAGACCCAAAAGACCCAGGAAAAGCTTTTTCTCTCTCCTTTAACTGCCTAGAAGAATTTAGGTAGGGGCCTGACCCAGAAAGAGAGCTATTACCAGATAATTTCTTTTTTTTTTTTTATCAGAGAAACTTACGTGCATGGCAGAGCCAACACCCGATGACCAAACACCTGCTCTTCTCATCTTCCTGGGACTTGTCCTCCTCCCTCTGGAGCCCCAGGCCCCTTGTCCCCTTCCTCAGCTCAGGATGGCATGTGAGCCCCAATTGTCCCACTGCCTTTGAGTCTTATGTCTTTGTGGGGCGGCAGGATGGATATAATTAAATTTATTTGGCTCCTGTTAATCTGTCTTATGTCCACTTCATTCTTAGACCAGCCAAAGAATCTAGAAGGGAAAAAAGGAAAATGTTCCACCCTTGGGGCGCCTGGGTGGCTCACTTGGATGAGCGTCTGCCTTCCACTGGGGTCATGATCCCAGAGTCCTGGGATTGAGCTTCCTGCCCCCCATCGGGCTCCCTGCTCAGTGGGAAGCCGGCTTCTCCCTCTCCCACTCCCCCTGCTCTGTCCCCCACCTCATCAAATAAATAAATAAATAAATAAATAAATAAATAAATAAATAAATAGATGGATGGATGGAAATTTTCATCAGACCTAGTCTGGAAACCTCCTCTCACCCCAGCCTTGGCCCTCTCTGGGTCCTGGGGACTCCCCCAGCTTCCTTCCCCTTCATGGTCTTCCTCACATTTAAGATCTTTCTCCCCCTACAGGGGTTCCTCCGGAGCCCACACACTCTCCCCAGGTCCCCCCTTTCTCAAAGCTCCAAAGACAATTGTTTTAGGAGAGAAGAGCGAGAAAAGAAAGAAGTGAAGAAAGAGCAATGGGAAAGGGAGAAAGGCGAAGGGACAGGGGAAGGAAGGAGAGGAGGAGGGGGGAGGAGGGACGGAGGAGGGGGAAGAAGACAGAGGGAAAAAGGAGGGGGGGTAGAGGAGAGGAGGAGGAAGGAAGGATAGCATGAAAGATTGGGAGAAAAGACGAGACAAAGGAGGTACCCAAAACCAGACCCAGATCACTCCTTCTTTTTCAAATCAATAGGTTTCTCTCATTCTTCCCACCAAGTTCTGCTGGAGGGACCACAGAGAGACAAATTGTTTCAGAAATCCCAGTTTCACTTTACTGTCTTCAACAAAAACCAGAGAAATCATAAAAAGCCTATTTGTTTTATGATATTTTCGAGGGTGTGGACACAAAGGAGGAAAAAATCATCTTGGCTTCCTGCTCCCCCTTTTTTTAAGGTCCTTGTAGTTTCCTCTTAGTTAATTTAATCCCCAAACCTTTGCCAAGTAAATAACACAGGTAAAGATAAACCGCACCGGCCCTGGACTCCGACCTTTGTTTTACACCTACCCCCCTCTCTGATTTATCCTCCATCCCATCCCTGGAAGGTTTGGAATTGTTACCTGGACATTTAAAGCCGGAGAATAAATAGCTCAAGGCAGAGCGTGTTGGTTTTATTTTATTTGTTTTTATTATTATATTATTTTAATCAGGGAGAGAGAGAGAGAGAGTGAGCACAAGCAGGGGGAGCTGCAGGCAGAGGGAGAAGCATCTCCCTCCCTCAGCAGGGAGCCTGGATGTGGGACTCTGGGATCCTGACCTGAGCCCAAGGCAGACCTGCTGAGCCACCCAGCCGTCCCTCGTCCCTTGTGCTGGTTTTAGACAAGCTTTGTGTCCAGAACTCAGAGCCCTTCTCTGGCCAGCTGCTCTCTTCCCCTCTACCTCAAGCCGTAACCTAGATGGGGTCAATTCCCTTTCCCACTTGGGAGGATGACCCTCCCAGCCCTCCTACCCTCTACCCACCCCAACCCCCCACCACCCCTCTGTCACCTCTGCAGCTTATTTGTGCCCAGGCTGTGCTCTGCTGGTCCTGCACTGCCCCATTTACCTAGACAAGAGTGATTTAAACATATGACTGAATTTCTCTTACTCCAGTGGGGCACGCCTGTATTTATTTATTTATTTTTCTTATTGGAGTGCTTCCTCTAAAAGTGTTTTTGAAGAGGGGCTCTATGTGAGACACCTTCTGAGCCCTTAAATACCTGATAATTTCACCAGAAATCAAAATTTAGGTTCAAAGTTCTTTCTCTGTAATACTTTAAAAATATTATTCGGCTATTATCTTAAATTCAGTGTTGCTATTTAGAAATCTGAAGGCAATCTGATTTTTGTTCCTTCTTCAGTCCTCTGCAATCCAGGCACCTGGAATACAGATGTGATGGCTGGCGCTTTCACTGCCAGTTTGGATTATGAAGATGAGATGGGGGAATAGTGATCTGGATTGAGACCTGAGCCCTCAAAGAACTGGTAATACAAAGTTACTCTATCAGCCTTGAAGGGTCCACCTCCACACTTGTACAAAAGAGAAAAAGGAACTTGCATCGTGTTTGGAGTCTGTGTTATTTGTAGCTATTATTTGGAATCTGTATTATTAGCATCTGAAATGAATCTTAATTCAAGTATTGTGTAAATCTGCTTCATCATAAACTTCCCAGATTTCTGATTAGTTTTCCCAGTGATTGATGTTTTCCTGGACATTAGCTACCTTGGCAACCTTGAAAGAGGCTAAAGCCTAAATTCTACCTTGTTTCCTCTTGGGGAGCTCAAAGAAAGGGGGAGGGGTGCTGAGGACAGGATAATTGCTTGTGGTATTACAATGTAAATTGGGCTACCCACCCCAGGTGCCTCTGACCCCCCCAAACTTACCAGGCACCTTTCTCAGGGAACTTCTGGGCACTCTCCCCCGGCCACTACTCTTTTCGTGAGCTAGGTCATGTGGGTGGAATGTCCTGACCCAGGCAGGGGGAAGAATGGCTGGGATTTTTAAGGGCTGCCAGGTCTGATGTTGTTCTGTGCTTCCAACCCCAGCCTGATGTTACCACTCCTGGCTAGCGCAACTATTTTCTGCCTCAAAGCACCAAGGCAGTGACTGCAATAAGGCTGGGGCTGGGGGGCTGGGGCTGGGGTTGGGCAATGATGGATCTAAGCCAATGGAGGCAGAGAAAAGTACACGTTCTTTACAAGACATTCACTCAGCCTATCCCCTTCTATGGCACCCAGCCCTCACTGGGAGGGGCTACTCTTTCCTTTCCACACTCCAGGACCCAACCACCTGCTGCCTCCCGGGAGGTAGGATGGGGATGGCGGCAGGTTCTCATGGTTTTTACATTCCCTTCTTAATCCTCACCAAAGTCCCTCTTACATCTGCGGCACCTTCAGGACTGTACCCACAGGAAGGGGCCAGCATCTCAAGTACGTGATCATTTTGTCAGCCGTGCATTACTTTTCTCATAACACCCATCACCAATTAAAGTTGTTATTTATGTGTTTGTTTCTCTCTCTCTCTCTCCCAGCCCTCCCCTAGAACAGCCCCTCCACGGAGGCAGGAATTTGGCCCGTTCCCAGCTATGTCCTCAGCACTGGGCTCAGTACATGGCAGAGATGTTCAATAAAGACCAGATGAGAGCTGGAGTTAGGACCCAACCCTGATTCCGGTCCAGGGCTTCTTGCTCCAAATCTGGGGCTTTTCCCACCCAAGCCCCTGGATCTCTGCCCTGAGCAAAGATCATACACAGAAGGAAAATGTTTATATTAACTAGACTCGCAACAAAGATACAGCAGGGTCTTTCCTCCAAACATTGGCTAAAACAGCTACTGGATAATTAGACTTAGAGGGTGCTGCGTGTACCTCTTCTAATCCCCACTGCTTGCACCCAGTAGGTGCTCAAGAAAAGGTGTGTTTTATTGAACAGACATATAAATTCTCCAAGAGGAGATACTTCAGCATACTTAGATGGGACAGGAAATAGGATTACTGAAGAGCAGAGTGGGGGTTATATGGAGAAGGAGAGAGCTGAGCATGAACAAGCCCTTGATCCAAAGGCGTCTTTGGTCTATACGGTGTGACAGAGAGGAAGTAAAGAGCTTTGACCAGCACCGTCCAATGCCACAGGCATGAACCGCACGAAGCTATTTTTGTTTAATTAACATTAAAATACATGACAAACGCAGCTCCTCAGTTGCGCTAGCCAGACTTCAAGTAATAATAGTCACATGGGGCTTGTGGCTACTGCATTGGACAGTATAGATAATATAAAACATTGTCATCCTCAGAGAATGGTCCATTGGATGAAGTTGACCCAGACCCTTAGAATTAAAGGAAACGCATCTCTGCTTCTAACCTGGCCTGCAGACATCCTCTTGTCACCCCTTCACCACCACTAGTGGTGGTGACTAGTGGTCACAACTAACCCCAACCCTGCCCAGACCTGAGCACCATCAGTGCTCACATCTGCCTTCCTAAGCTTTCTGGTCTACAGGTAGTAATGCTGTGTTTTTTCTTCGTTTTCACCACCCCCACCCTCCCGCCGCCCCAGTGCCCAGGGTAATAAGTATTTGTTGAAATAATGAGCTCTCCATTAGCCTTTGTTAAATGCTAACGCCCAAAAGACGAATTAAGTGACAGAAGAGCAGAAATCCCTGCTTCCCCTCTTTTCTCCTCTCCCTACCCCCTTCTCTGCATTCCCTCTTCTGGTGCCCCCCACCAACACTCCAAAGCAGCACAGTTAGACCAGGGACCCCCTACAGAAGTTCCGGTCCCCAAACTACACGGACTCCCAGGGAGACTGCTCTGGGTCTCAAACCGATCTAACTTGTTCACATGATAATTTTCTGTCTTCCTTCACCTTCGGCTGCCCGGCACCTAGCAGGTGCTCAACAAGTGTTATGTTACTGAATGGGTGAAGGAACCGATGCATGGACGGACGGAGAGACGGCTGGACGGCTGGAGGGCTCCGTGTCCTCGCGTCTGCCACAGGGACTGCGAGAGGAGCTACCCCCAGCGCACTTAGGGGGAAAGCCCCAGGCCCCCGCCCAGCTTCGCGCGGGGGCGCGGGAAGCTCCGCCCGCGGGCCGGGAGTCGGGCGGGGCTCGGCCCTCGGGGGCGTGTCCTCCCGGGCCCCAGCGCCCGCGGCCCCGAGAGGCGCGCAGCGGCCGCTGCAGGGTCCCGGCGGCCGCAGAGGACGCGCGGCGACGAGCATGGAGCGCGAGCTGGAGGAGCTGGCGGCGCGGCCCGCGCGCCCGGCAGAGCCGCCCTTCCAGGCGCTGGTGGAGGCGGCGGGCGGCCGCGGGCAGGTGCTGCTGGTGGGCGAGCTGTGGGAGCGCGAGCAGAGCCGCGCGCTGCTGCGGGACTTCGCCCGGGCCGTGTTCCCGCCCGAGCCAGCGGCGGGCAAGCCGGGCGGCGCCGGGGCCGGGACCCCGGGGGCGGGGGCGCCCGGGGCGCAGAGGACGCCCGGGACGGCGGGCGCGCGCGCCATCCGCTCCCCGCTCGTCTTCGTGCTGTGCCGCGCGTCCTCGCTGACCGCCCGGGAGCCGCGGCGCCGCCTGCGGGAGATGCTGCGGGACGTGCGCGGCCGCCGGCGGGCCGGGGCGGCGCTGGTCGGGGTGCTGGTGGCCGAGGCCGGGCCTGAGGACGCGCTGGCGCCGGGGCTGCGGCTCCTGGAGGCGCTGCTGCGCGCCGTGTTCGGCCGCCACGCTGGGGGCCCGGTGCAGGCGGCCGCCTACTGCCCCGGCCACCCGGCCTCCAGCCTGGCCGTCCAGGCGGCCGCCTGCAGGGCGCTACAAGCCGCCGGGCCGGTGCGACCAGGTGAGCTACGAGGCCCCTACCATGGGGGGGGGGGGCAGCTGGGGGGGAGGCCCCGGAGTTGAAACTCTTTAGGCCAACTTCCCGTCTTGGACATCACAGTAAACTGAGGCCCGGAGAGGGGAGGTGCCCAGCACTAGGCCTTCCAGCTAGCATGGAGCGGGCTCTGGGCCCGGGGTCCAGTCTGTTCCAGGAGGATCCAGAGAGCATAAGAGACTTGGGAAAGCAGAGCCGACCAGCTCAAGGCGGGGAAGTTGGTGGAGAGAGGGTTGGAATTGGGAGCTGGGGGGAGGGAGAGGAGGTGAGAAAGCCCCAGGAGGCCCAGGTTTCAGGGTGGGAAAGGGAACAGGACTGGGACCGCCAAACTTCAAGCTTCTAGAACCCTGTGCAGCTGGGGATGCGTCGGTGGAGGCTCGGAGTGGATGCCTCACAGGGTCATAGGAATAGATGCCAAGGCTCTGCGTGTGGGGAAAGGGTGTGAGGGCCTGCGGGCCCAGAATTTTCTAATCCTTCTTGGCTACTCACTCTGGGTGTGCACCCACCGCTACATTTCTCTCCACTTTATCCTGAAGCGTGGAGAGGGGAGTGAGGGTCTTTCCCCAACCCGGGTGACTGCTGCCATCAGCAGAAGTGTCAGAAGGAAGGTTTTACAAGAGCTTTTCAGGGTCTCGGGATTAAAATATGGACACTAAGTACAGCTAGATCTGGCAAAGGTCAGAGAAGCAGGATTGTCCTTTGCACTCCCGGATCCCTTCCTGCCCCCACCCACCTGCTGCCCTCCCAAGACCTCCAGCCTTCCATTCTTGCTAATGAGCGCAGAGACTGTGTTCTGCTTCCCTGGGCATTGGTGTGTGAACCAGAAACGGGAAGGTGCCAGGCTTGCAGGGAGGGGGGGGGGAGGTATCCAGCAAGGAGACCTGGTATGTCTGATGTCCCAAATGTCCCAGACCTACCGGCTAGCTTGGCCTGCCTGGGTGAAAGCGTGCATCTCAGCCCTAGAGCCTGCCCTAACCTCACGCCCGCCCCCCCCCCCCAGTGCCTACAACCCCTTTCTGTTGAATCTGTGATAACCAGCTAAATTTGAAACTCTATAACCAGTATCCTGAAAGACCTGGAAGGTCCTGAGGTGAATTGTTTTGTGTGTGATTGTTGATATCAGTCCTCACGGATCTGGCCCCATAGGGGAAAGGAAGGAATTTACACAAACAGATTTTCTGCTCCTAATGAGCTGATCCCTAGAAAATTCCGAGTTCTTAATCTCTTAGCCCTCTCCCATTCTCCAGGAACAACTTTTAATCCCCCAGAGCCATGTGTGTTCTGGCCTCCTAAGTTTTTGTACACCTTGCAGTTGCCTCAAATGAAAACCGTTTCTCCCATCTTCCATTTCACCTGACCAATCCCATTTCGTTATTTGGGACCAGACTTCCTCCTCCAGGAAGCCTTCTCTGACCTTCCCCACTCCCACTTGTAAATTTGCAAGTGAAGTCCCAGATCCCTTATACACCGGGTCTGGTCACTTTCACTTGTGAGTTAAACCTGCCATTATATCCCCATTTCCCAACACCTTGCCTGGCATGAAGAATCCTTGCCTCCTTTTTTTTTTTTTTAAAGATTTTTATTTATTTATTTGAGAGAGAGAAAGTGAGAGCAGGAGAGGAGCGAAGGTCAGAGAGCAAGGCAGACTCCCCGTGAAGCTGGGAGCCCGATGTGGGACTCGATCCTGGGACTCCAGGATCATGACCTGGGCCGAAGGCAGTTGCCTAACCAACTGAGCCACCCAGGGGCCCCCTTGCCTCCTTTTAAATACGATCACTTAAGGGGCGCCGGGGTGGCTCAGGAGGTTAAAGCCTCTGCCTTCGGCTCAGGTCATGTTCCCAGGGTCCTGGGATCGAGCCCCACATAGAGCCCTGCATCGGGCTCTCTGCTCGGCAAGGAGCCTGCTTCCCCCTCTCTCTCGGCCTGCCTCTCTGCCTACTTGTGATCTCTCTCTCTCAAATAAATAAATAAAATCTTTACAAAAATAAATAAATAAATACTATCACTTAAGAAATCTTAACGCTTTGCCAAGGAATCATTCTCTACTGCTTAAACTTGTTGCTAGTTTTATAAAAAACATCCTGAACAACATGAAACCTTTCACTGATGACCAGAAGTCATGAGTGTAGGTATAACTCATTGTCGGCTGGTTTCTTTGCAGCTTTTGCAGTGGACAGCGCCATGGATTGCTAGCATGAAGCAATCCTGTTGCTAGGATTTTGCTAGCAACTGTGTCCGGCTTTTTAAAGTTTTCCAATCTCTTCCCTCACTGCCTGATGGTTATTCTTATACTTTGAGGTTGCCTGCTCTTGGCAGTGACCTTTTACCTAGTTTATGCCTAATCCAGATGAGGACCCGATCCTAATCCAATGAAGGACCCAGTCTTATTAGGAGTGGGTGCAAATTAAGAGTAAATAGGTCCTTAGTGAGGATTTATGAACAGGACATTCTGTGTTCCAGTTGGCTATATTCCAGAGAGTGGGGGCTCCCAGGTGCTGAAGTGGTATTATAATAAGGAAACTAGACTCAGCATGTAATTGTTTTATAGTAATTATCAAAAAAGATTAAATCTATTTCCATTAAGAGATGGTTTGAACTAAAATTTAAGGGGAAATTTCTGCTCTTTGGGTATTTTCTTTGGTGCTATGTCATTATTAGTTTCATGTCACTTTTTTGGGGGGGGTCAATTTTTTAAATAAAAAAAAATCCACTGCACTTAGCAAACCAGAATCTTTTTTTTTTTTTTAAGATTTTATTTATTTATTTGAGAGAGAGAAAGAAAGAGAGAGCATGAGTGAGGGGAGGAGCAGAGGGAGAAACAGACTCCCTGCCGAGCAGGGAGCCCGACATGGGGCTCGATCCCGGGACCCTGAGACCGTGACCTTAGCTGAAGGCAGACGCTTAACCAGCTGAGTCGCCCAGGCACCCCCAGAATCTTTGTTTTTTTTTTAATCAAACAGTTGAAACTAGGGCAGTTAATAATTGAAGCTCTTGGTTTGCTGAACAGAAAAATCTCTCAAACGTGCTCACCTGCTGTGTCTGGGACCTTGTGTTCTTTCTGGCAGCAGGACCCTGGGAGAGACCGGGCCTCCCAGCTCTACTGGCGTGCTTTTCCTGGGGTTCCTGGAGTCGGGGGAAGGATCCAGATGCCACCTCCCCCAGTGACCCAGCTCAGGGTGAGTATGCTGCGTTCCTGGCCTTCTGGACCCCGAGGGTCAGGTTCTTGGGATTATGGAGTGGGTCCTGTGCAAACAGGGACCTAAGGAATAGAGTTGACCGACATCCACGGAGCCCTTGCCTTGTGCCGGGCATGGAGGTGAGTGATGTGAGGTGCTCCTGCCAAGGGCCACGGCACATGGGCCCCCCAGTAGGGCTCTAGCCCCATGGTTCTCTCACTAATGAATGCAGTTGACGTGGGCAGGGCTGGATGGCAGGTGTCCACCACGTGCATGGTGGGGTGCTTGGAGCCAGATGCATTTCACCTTCCCCTGAGGTTCCAGAACAATGACCTTGGACTAGGGGTTGGAGATTGTCCTAGGCAGCAACAGGGAAGCCTTGGAGAGGAAGCAGTATGAACGAAGGCTTGCGGGCATGATGTCGTGCTCAGAAAAGGAGCCCCCGCCAGGAGTGCTGGGGGTGGGACCAGGAGACTGGGAGGGCTGAGGCTGAGGAGGAGAACTGGGACCGAATCCGGGCCCTGGACCTGAGTCTCCCAGGGATGGAGACCTGCTGGCCATTTCTGAGCAGGGCTGTCCAGATTAGGGGCATTTTGGAGAGGTGACAAGGAAGAGACTAGAGGCAGAGCCGATTAGGAGGGGACTGTCTAGTCCCAGGAGGGACAAGGAGCAGCCTGGACCCAACGCTGGCGGTTCGGGAAGGGAGAGGGAGGAACTCAGCCGGAGCGTTTTCTACGGTAGGCTCCTTAGGATGCTAAGGGGTGGGGAGGGGGTGGAAAGACAGTTCTTCGGAGTCCCCAGCACCCAGTAGGCATTGAGGTTGTTGTGAGAGCTAGAAAGTACCCGGGGTGGGGGTGGGGGGGCGCAGTGGGTAAGTCATAAGCCCCTAAATGTACGTGACCCACGGCCCCAACGTGCGCTGAATTGCACAGCTCTGTTACAGAAGCAACGGGCAGTGTTTTCAAACAAACTTTTCCTGTGTCCTTTATGTTTAAAAAAATCATCAGGCGAGGGGCCAGCCTTCCCTTGGCACGGGAGAAGTGACCACAGACTCTGAGGCTTACGACAACACCCGTTAATTCCTCACGGTTTCCGTGGGTCAGGAGCCTCCCAGAGCCCATCAGAGTGTCTGCTGGGCTGTGTTCCCTTCTGGAGCCCGAGGCCTTCACCCTCCCATGGCTGTCGGCAGAATTCCCTTCTCCAATGCCTTCTTGGTTGCCGTCAGCTGGGGCTCTTCTCAGCCTGACAGCCACCCCTCCACGCGTCTCTCAACAGGAGACTTTCTGGTCTCTGATAATGTCACTCAATCACCGGAGGAACCCGCCCTGTTGTCCTATATGGGACCCTAACCAAGGGAGTGACGATCCCATCCTATTCACAGATGCCACCGGCGCCAGAAGGGGCAGTTACGCAAGATGGGTACCCCGAGGGGTGGAAATCTTAAGGGTCGTGTTAGAATTCTGCCCATCACGGGGGAAAGCTCAAAAGATCTGAGAAAGGAAAACAAGTGTGAAAATCATCGGCTTAATCCCATCACTCAGAAGTAACTGTCAGCTGTGTTTTGGCATAGGCCATTCTGTCCGTCCGTCTGTCTTCCTATCTATATACCTCCTTGTGCTGTCTAAATTGTAATAAATATGCTTCTATATAATACCTGAATCATTGGCCAAAGGCATCAGGTATTTAAAGCATTCCATTGTAAAAATGTTAACTTCAGTCTCTCCATCGTCATTGCGGATATTTCTGGAAACTAAAGGGAAAAAATAATAAAGCAAAGGAATCATAAATAATTTTACATAAATCTCGGATGACTCCCCTCTCTGTAGCACGTAACAATTTTTTTTAGAAGTTTTATTTATTTAAGTAATCTCTATACCCCCTATGGGGCTCAAACTCACGACCCCGAGATCAGGAGTTGTGATCCCAAGATCGGGAGTTGTGTGCGCGGGACACCTGGATGGCTCAGTCAGTTAAATGTCTGCTTTCGGCTCAGGTCACAATCCCAGGGTCCTGTGATCAAGTCCAACATCAAGCTCCTTGCTCAGCGGGGAGCCTGCCTCTCCTTCTGTCTGCCCCTCCTGCTGCTTCTGCCCCCGCACCAACAAATAAATAAATAAGATCCTTAAAAAAAAATAAAGTTGCCCGCTCGTAGGACTGAGCCAGCCAGGCATCCCCGTAGCATAGAATAAATGAATCTCAAGTAGAAGTGAATGTATTAAAATGAAAATTGCATTCATGGACTATGCATATGCATTCATAACATACATAGTAAATATGGTATTAGACAGAAAGACATTCATACATACCGTTTCGGAATCTGTTTCCTTCACAGTAACATACTGTGAGTGCGCAATATTCCACGGCAGTAACTATACATCAATAACATCTTTTCTCTTTCAGGGGAATGGTGGGTAGTTGTAGATTCACATGCGGTTGTAAGAAATTCATACAAAGAGATCCCGTTTACACTTGGCCCAGTTTCCCCCACTGGTAGCACCTTGTAAAACCATAGGATCATATCACAACTGGGATATTAACATTGAAACAATCCACAGATGTTACTAAGATTCCCTCCATTTTACTTGTAGTTGTGAAACAGTGTGTGTGTGTGTGTGTGTGCGCGTGTGTACGTTTAGTTCTGTGGCATTTTATGCATCTCTTTTTTTTTTTTTTTTAAGATTTTATTTATTTATTTGACAGAGGGAGAGAGATCACAAGTAGGCAGAGAGGCAGGCAGAGAGGGAGAGGGAAGCAGGCTCCCTGCTGAGCAGAGAGCCTGATGCAGGGCTTGATCCCAGGACCCTGAGATCATGACCTGAGCCGAAGGCAGAGGCTTTAACCCACTGAGCCACCCAGGTGCCCCTATGCATCTCTTTTTTTAAGATTTTATTTATTTGAGCAAGAGGCTGCAGGAGCAGGTGCTAGGGGCAGAAGGAGAGAGAGAAGCAGATTCCCTGCTGAACAGGGATTATGTGTCATTTTAATTTTTTTAAATTTTTTAAAAAGAGTTTGTTTAGTTGACACAGAGAAACAGTGAGAGAGGGAAAAGAAGCAGAGGGAGTGGGAGAGGGAGAAGCTGGCTTCCTGCCGAGCAGGGAGCCGGATGCCGGGCTCAATCCCAGGACCCTGGGATCATGACCTGAGCCAAAGGCAGAGGCTTAACGACTGAGCCACCCAGGCGCCCCTATGTGTCATTTTTAATGCCAGAATCTCATCATCTGGGTAAGCCTTGGTGAACTCAGCCAGTCAAATTAAGTTAGGATGCCTTCAGCGGCAGGTAGAGAAATCATGACTCAAGCTGGCATAGCAGAGGCATTCAGTATCTTGCCTAAGAGATAGTCTAGAGGTAGAGTCAGCTTCAGAGCTGATGGATTCCGGGACCCAGTGACCCCACTGAGGACCCAGGTCCTCTCCTTCTCTCTGCCAAGCCACCCTCCGTGTCGCTTCATCCCAAGATGGCAGTTCCACTAATTATTCCTAATTATTTCCTTAGGATAAAATCCTAGAAGTGGAATTGCTGGGTCAAAGGAGGGTATGTATATTTTTAAGGTTCTCGATACATACTTTACTGTGGTTTTTAAGTAGATATTTACTGGGGCCAACTCCCTGCCTTTCGCTCCTAGCTTACTCACTCCTAAACCTGACCTTCTGATTGGGCGATTCCTTCTCTTGTGTTCCAGATCGCCTCCAGGACGCGGAGGAGGAGTTGGCCCTGACAGCCGTATGTCCCAACGGAGACTGTGAGGACCCCGGGAAGGGGATGAGAGCCTGTGACGCCTGTGACGGACTTGTCCCTACTCCTGCTGACCCCGCTGGAGACCCGAGATGAAGGCTGGACTGCCGGACCACCCGCACTCTTAGTCTGCACACTGGGGACTGGCTCCCTCTCACTGAGCCCCCTTGCCTCCCTGTTGACCTTGGAGTGGTGGTAACTACAAAGGCCCCACCTGTCGGGGGGAGGGGCGGCTGCTGCATTGAACCAACTAGGAAAACTTAATTTCCTGGAACCTGCCCCTCACCTCACATTTGCTCACTCCCCGGTCACAGTGAGGTTATCTGGTGTTTCCATACCTCAGTTTTTCTATGCCATTGGGATGGATGGCTGTCTACTCGGAGGCTCTGTGGTGCTGTGGCAGCCCGTGGTGTGCCTGCATGAACACCTGTCATTTCAAATGCAACTGGAAGGAACTCTGGACCGGAAGTCATCAGATTGGGGACAGGTGGGGGGTGGCCTTGGACATGTCACTGAACCTTTGGGGCTTCTATTTCTCAAACGCATGAGGACGCTATGAGCCCTGGGGCTCTCAACCAAGAGCCAGGCTGCCGTTCCCGGCAGTACTGGAAACTTGTGTGTGTGGGTGTGAGAGTGAGTGTGTGTGTGTGTGTGTGTATGTGTTGTGGGGGGGGGTGTTACTGTGACTATGAGGTGCCCCTGGCACTTGATGGGTTTCCCACAACATACGGGACAATCTCTAACAGCAAAGATTTGTTCCACCCAAAATGCCCATCGTGGCTCTTTTGAGAAACTGGATGAGCCAATCCCTTCTCCCTGTGAAATTCTAAGAAAAGCCCACCCCACCCCCACGCCAGAAGAGAGGGTTGGGCTTCCTGAGACCTTGGCTCCCAGAGCAAAGCCAACATAAAGACTGCACTGCTGCCCTGGGGCCCTGGTGGCTCAGAACCAAGACAGCTACCTGCTTTGCATCCCCCCTTTCTTCCTCATGTTGACATTGATTTTCTGTGCCAGATCCTTTGAGAATAAGGATGCTGGGAACTGCCTGTGGCACCAAACAAGAAAGGTAGGAGTGTGGATTACAAGGACATGGGACTTTTTCTCGATCTCAGGCCCTTGTCCAAGGTCAAAGCCGACCCAGCCCAGAGGTGCCAAGTTCCTGAATTCCTTTTTCTCTGTTTATGAGTCAGACAGGGCTGATGATGATGTTCCCTTCAAAGCCAGGAAAGCCATCTGCTCACTCGAAGGAGCTCTGCATTACCTCCCTTGTCTTCCTGTAGCACCTGCCCCTAGAGAAATTCTTTGGAATGGCAAGAGCAGCTCCTGATTTTCCCTGGTAGGAAGCACGATCTAAGGGAAGTAGCTAACTTCATTCATTCATGCATGATTTGCTCTGCAGACGTGCAGCGGGGCTATCTGCCCGGGGTTCTCCAAGGTTCTGCATACCTTCCAGTAGTTACTGTGACTTTCATCCCTGGTACCAAAATGTGGAATTGGAAACCTGTGGCGGAGAGGCTGTGTAATATCAAGGAGGGTCTCTCCTGGCTCTATGCTTCAATTTATTCTTCATACTAAGCAGCCTAATTCTATCCCTTCTCTGCCTCATGGGGATAGCGTGAGGGCAGGCAGGGTAACCTCTTATTTGGGGTTGGTTAGCAGCAGGTGTCATTTTAATTATGCAAAGCTGTCTCACCTGTAGGAAGACCCAGCTGACCTCTTCTACACACGAATGAACTCAATCAATTACCATTGATTTTGTTTTAAAACGGGGAGACCGGTATTTTCAAAGCTGCTCTATTTTTCTATTTCTCTGTTAATTTCTTTTTAATAATTGGGTCAGAGTTGTATTATTTGGTGGGGGGAAGGGAGCCTTTATTAAGGTGGGAACTTACCTAAGGCAGAAGTTACAAGGCACAGCCTCTGCTGTGTTTAAAAACCTATTGTATTTGTTGCCAATACTGGAAACCTGAGAGACTGCGCATAAAAAAGCTACCTTGCTGGGCAGAGGATGTCCTGTTCGCAGCAACCCCCTCCCCGGGGTGGAGCCCCCCTGCCTTCCATCAAATCCACCTCTCTACTTAGCTCATGCGTGCCCCCTGCCTGGTCCTGCTGAACCTTCGAGTTCCCGTGCCTGTGGGGTAGAGAGTGGTCTACGTATAACTTTGTCATTATTTTCAGTACCTCTGGGGACTAGCTGAAGACAGAAGGTCTTTCCCAAGTTTCGTGTTCTGTTTCCCAAGCAGGAAACACAGGACCAAGAGCCTTCGGGGCCCAGGTTGGGTTTCTTGACAC
>CM053605.1:5337395-5367637 GCA_028646535.1 Procyon lotor | reverse complement strand
CTTCTATCTAATAAAACCAAACAGTACCTCATGGCTGGCTAATCAAAACCAGAACAGACCTTCCCCTTTGTTGCTCACAGGGCCCTTGGGAGCAGGGCGCCTGGGCAAAAGGAGGGACCTCTGGAATAGTGTGGCCTGAAAGACTTCCAGTCCTGCCCTGGGCTGACATCTCCACAACCCTGTCCGCTGGAGTTGGAAAACACGTAGCTGGAAAGTAAATGTTTGAAAAGAGATGTTTTTCGAAGATAGCATTTCGCTTGGGCTTCACTCGGATGTGTGCACGTGTGTGCATGCAGGAGAGTGTTTAATGAGGCCAGGTGGCCTCACCTCAGCCTCAGAGAGCCCTGTGTGATATCTGTGTCACAGTTTCTCTCCTCTCAAAGTACTTGTTTCCAAGACTTACCCCGCAAGAGCAGTCCTTTGGTCGTCAAACCAAGAACAGGGCAAACCTGCAAAGGGGCTGGGGGCCGAGGCCCCCAAACACCAGTGTGCTCTCAACAAGCCCCTCCTATGCCAGCCAGAGAACCCAGGACCCAAGCTCACGGGAAAAGGTGACAACAGCCATGTTAACCTGATAGTAAAGTGTAGCAGCTCCTCGCTGCGGGGCTGGCTCCCCAGGGTCGCAAGGCCTGTACTTTGTCCTGTTTGGACAGCAAACATAACCAGCGCAGCAGAGATAGAGCCTTTTGTTTCCTACCCAAGGGCCGCACAACCCCCTTCTGACCCGGTCTTGTGTGTTGGTGGATCGAGGATTGAGACAGACCGTCGCTTGTGTAATCTTTGAGTTCAAAGGAAGCGAGGTACGAGGCAGGGTGGCTGACCAGGATCGTGCATGAATTCTCCAGATGCCTTTGCCCCACTCCTGAGCCAGAGCCCTCGGGTTGCATTATACTTAGGGCTGCCAAACTGAGAGCAGAAACTGAGGCTACTCATGGGGCGACGCTGTGGTTCACAGAGATCGCAAAGGGACCAGGGTGTGGAATGGCTCAGGTCCAGAGTATGCCCAGGTGCTGGGGCCCCTGTGGGTCCAGGGCTTTGGCAAGGGCAAGAGCCCTGTCTGGCTTCCTCCCTGAGCTCCCTGAGCTCCCCAGGCGGGGCTCCTGCTGCAAGGACAGACCCACACCTGATGGGTGAAATTCACAGACCCTCAGGTAGGAGTTCACACGGTAAGTCTTAAGTCAGGCTCTTTTTTGTCCTGTTCTGCACTTACTTGCGGAGTGGTTAGGCTCCAAGTCCTTGTGACCAAGCCCTCATTCTGAATCCTGATTACCAACATGGGTCTTACCACTCTGCGTTTCTTCTTTCCCTCACTGGTTAATGGCTTCTCAGATCGTTAGCCCAACTCTAGACTACCCAACCATCTGCCATCCCAGAGATCTTGCCTACTCCAGATCCCCCAGCTGCCAGGCAGCCGCACTGAGCCCCTTGCTTCCTGGCAGGACGGGGGTCTCACCGTTAGCCTCTGTCCCTCAGTCTGGTGTGGTCCGGCCTGTGCCAGCACCAAGGAGCAGGGCCAGGCCTGAAAGGGAGGTCAGAGGGAGCAAGACCGCTGGGTAGGTCTAGACCAGTCATCCCTGCCTAAGAGAAATTTAACACCAGGCCCGTATGTATGTAGGTTTAGATTTTTCTAGTAGCCACATTAGGAAAAAAAATAAAACAGATGGAACTAATTTTAATAATATATTTTATTTAGCCCAGTATTTCCGAAATAGCATTATTTCCACTTAAATATAAAACATTTGTAATGACACAGTTTGCATCTTCGAAATCCTGTGAGGCTTTTGCACTAACAGCTTGATTTAGACACTAAATTTTTATCCAAAATACTTGATCTGTATTTAGATTTCATGAAATTCATAGTTGAAAAAGAGATTCATGTCTCAAATTGCTCCAGATGTACTTTTTTATATAATTTTTAAAAAAGATTTTATATATTTATTTGACAGGGAGATCACGAACAGGCAGAGAGGCAGGCAGAGAGAGAGGAGGAAGCAGGCTCCCTGCACCCTGAGCCGAAGGCAGAGGCTTTAACCTGAGCCACCCAGGTGCCCCACTCCAGATGTACTTAACAGTTTCCCAATGACTAAATTGGGCATCAGTCTTTAAATTTTAATGAAATAAAATAAAATTGAATCTAAAAATCAGTTCCAGGATTTGCAATAGCTGCATTTCGAGTTGTCCCGGGCACCTGTTGCTAGGGGCTACCCGATGTGAAAGCAAGAGTCTAGAACACTGGAAAAGTGCAGAGACTGGTCTTGGGGAATCGGTGTGGCTCTTCCCACCTCACCCCCGCCCCCCCCCCCAGGCCCCTAGCAAGGGAAGGGCAGTAGCTTCCGGCATCAGCTTGTCAGCTTTCTGATTGCCAGGATGGGAGCCTGTCCTAGACACCGTCCCTAGGGGGGTTGTCTGAGATGTCAAAGCATCTCAGATGGCTTTGCGGGTCTTTTTGTGCCTCAGTCCGCCCAGATCCCATCCCGGTGTTTCCCGCCCATCAAGCACCACCACCCCCTCCAGGTCCCTGTTACCCCGCTGCTTTTGCATTTCTGCTCCCACGAACAAAACTTTCACTCTAATAGCATGTAGCATGCGTGATGGACCTAAAGCATCCACCAGCCTCGGGGCTAGGCCCTGTGACATAAGATCTGAAGTTTATTGAGCCCTGCTCTATGCCAAACCCCGATTAGAGCACCTCCCCTCACTTAGGGCCCTGCCAGGCAGATGGGCCGGTCCCCTCTACGCCTGGGGTTGGGCGACCACGCGGCCACAGGGCCACTAAGTGGCAAAGCAGGGATTTGATCCCATGTATCCTCGCTCCGACGACGCCCGCCCTTATCAACTCATAACGCTGCAGCTCAAAAATCGGTCAAGCCCGGTTCTTGGCAGGAGCGAGCCCCTCTAATACCCAGGAGGCTGGGCAGGGGGACAGAGTTTGGGGAGTGCGGGATGTGGATGGTCCCAAGGCGTTCGCCCCGCGCGGAGTTCTCCGCCTTCCGGGGAACACTATGGCCACTAGAGGGTGCCGCGCGGGCCAGGAAGATGCTCCGGGCAGAGCTCAGCCCTGAGCCCTATTTAAGGTGAGCAAAGAAAGTGCCGGCTCTGGTTTCCTCCCTTCACCCTGATAGTCGCCCCGGCCTGGCGGATCCCTGTGTGTGCCCACAGAGGGCCGGGCTTTGAGAAGTTTTGTTTCAGTCCTAAATTTGGAGGCAGATAGTTGTTTATGAACAGAGCACTAGGGAGGAATTCTTTCGGTGATTTTGGTCTGTCCTCAATCTTCTCTGAAGATAAATATATCTCATTATAAAATCTTGGAGAGGGCAAGGGTTTCGGGGACACGGGTGTGAGTTCCAGCACTGTGCCAATAACTAGCTGGTCCCGCGTTCATCCATTCATCCGACAAACACTTACTGAGCACCTACTGTGTGCCTAACACTGCTAGTTACTATCGAGGATACTGAGATGAATAAGAGACCGGGTGAGAGGGAGGGAACAGTCACAGCCCAGCTTCAAGAGCTGTTGGTGCCCTTCTTCACCCTCAGATCAAGGCAGGGGACATGCATGGAGCTTTGAGCTTGTTGAGTTAAGGAGTATCAAGCAGAGTTGCGTGGTAAGTGTGTGCTCTGGTGCTCCAGAGAGATGATGGGGCTACGGGATACATTTTGGGAGCCACCATTTTGTCCACAGCAATGGGGGCGTGGATCTCCACAGGGAGAATGGGGAGTGAGACAAAGGCTTTGGACAGAAACTCAGAAGAATGAAGCATAAGAATAGAGCCCAGGATGAGGCCTGAAGGTTTCGAGGAGCGGAGGCAGCTTGACTCAGGTCAGAGTTGAATTTTGAAAAGATCGCTCTGACTGAAGAGTACACAATTATATGGAGAGGAAGAAACCTCAGGAGAGCAGAATCCATAAGAAGAGAGAGGCCCCTCACAGGGCACCTATGGGGCTTTGTGGAAGTTAAAAGCCCAGTATCCAAGCCACAGACAGGATGGTATTCTCATAATGTCATCTCTTTGAAGAACACACATGACATCTGGTCTTCCCTTGTTTTATTATTATTTTTAATTTATTTTTATTTTTTTAAAGATTTTATTCCTCTTGTTTTAAAACAGTTTGAATTAATTGCTAAAACTTACTTTCTTACTTTATATTTTTTTTAGAGAGAGACTGAGTGTGCATGAAGGGGGGAAGGAGCAGGAAAACAGAGAATCTTAAGCAGGCTCCATGCCCAATACAGCCTGACGCAGGGCCTGATCCCATGACCCTGAGATCATGACCTGAGCGGAAATCAAGAGTCAGATGCTTAACTGACGGAGCCACCCAGGCGCCCCCCCCCCCGACATTTATTTTTTTTACTGAGATATAATTGATACATAACACTGTGTTAGTTTTAGGGGTATAACAGAGTGACTTGGCAAATGTAGATATTGGAAAAGGATTATCTCAATAAGTTTAGTTAACATCCACCACTGCATCACCACAATATTTTTTCTTGTAATCAGAACTTTTAAGACTTGGGGCACCTGGATGGCTCAGTTAGTTAAACAGTGGATTTTTGATTTCAGCTCGGGTCACAATCTCGGGGTCATGGGATCGAGCCCTGCATTGTGTTGGCTCTGTGCTCAGTGGGGAGCCTGGTTGAGATTCTCTCTCCCTCTCCCTCTGTCCCCCCATTTGCTCTTGCGCTGGTGTTCTCTCTTTCTGAAATAAATAAATAAATCTTGAAAAAAAGAACTTTTAGGACTTTCTCTCTTAACAACTTTTGTATATACAATACGATAATATTAACTATAGTCATTGTGCTACGGATTACGTACCCAGGACTTTTTTTGTCCCCAATGTATTATTTTATTTTTAAAAACATTTTTTATTTAAGTCCAATTAACACATAATGTATTATTGGTTTCAGAGGTACAAGTCTGTGATTCATCAGTCTTGTATGATACCGAGTGTTCATTACATCACATGTAATGAGCACTTTAATGTCCATCACCCAGTTACCCCAACCCTCCACACTCCTCCCTCCGGCAGCCCTCAGTTTGTTTCCCATGATTAAGAGCCTTTAATGGGGGCCACTTGGGTGGCTCAGTCGGTTAAGTGGCTGCTTTCGACTCGGGTCATGATCCCGGGGTCCTGGGATTGAGGCATGCATTGGGCTCCCTGATCAGCCAGGGGTCTGTTTCTCCTTCTGCCCTTCTCCCTCCCTCCCATTCTCTCTCTCTCTCTCTCTCTCTTTCTCAAATAAATAAATAAATAAATAAATAACATCTTTTTTAAAAGTCTCTTATGTTTTGTCTCCCTCTCTGGTTTCATCTTGTTTTATTTTTTCCTTTCTTCTCCTATGATCTTCTGTTTTGTTTCTTAAATTCCACATATGAGTAAGATCATATGATAATTGTTTTTCTCTGACTGAATTATTTCACTTAGCATAATATCCTTGGGTTCCATCCACATTGTTACAAATGGCAAGATTTCATTTTGGTGGCTGCATAATATTCCAGTGTGTGTTTGTGTGTGTGTGTGTGTGTGTGTGTGTGCGTGTGTGACATCTTCTTTATCCATCCATCTGTCAATGGACATCTGGGCTCTTCTAGGATTTTTTTTTAATTGGATTACAGTTGACACACCATTATACATGAGCTCCAGATGAACAGACCTATTTGTCTTATAACTGGAAGTTTATACCTTTGATCACCTTCACCCATTTCACCCACATTACCACCATTTAAAATTCAGACGATTTCACATGAAATTCTGATTTCTGGTGTTTTTTTGGAAAAAATCATAAGCTTTCACAACTGTAGTCCTGTATTATTATTATTTTTTTATTTTTTTTATTTTTAGAGCCAGCTGGTCGGGGTGGGGCAGAGGGAGAGGGAAAGAAAGAATCTTCAGCTGAGCATGGAGCTTGATGCGGGGCTCAATCTCACAACCCTGACTTCATGACCTGAGCCAAAATCAAGAGGCGGATTCCTAGCTGACTGAGCCACCCAGGCACCCTGGAAGTTCTGCACAGCAATGCCGCAGAGAAGAAGTAGCCACTCCTCTCTTTCAGTGGGCCACTCATTCTTCATTTTGGCACTGTCACCTCTCAGTTGCCACTCACCCTCCTGCAGAGTTAGCATTTCTTTACCCTCTGCCTGCTCCACTCATTTCCATCGCCTATTATGTGTGATTCCTCTAGAAGTTTCGGGCATACAGGGGCCTTATATGAGGGATGGGCCAAAGTGCCTCTGTGAAATGATACTCCCAGATACCTCTTTATTTTTCTGTGCATACCTCCCAGGGCAGTGCCTTTCAATCTGAGCTATAGGTTCTTCAGAGGTGTTTAATAATTATACTTAATATATTTTAACCACCTTAGCTTTAGATTTTTTTTTAAGAATAATTTTTTTTTTAAGATTTTATTTATTTAACAGAGAGAAACACAGCGAGAGAGGGAACGAACACAAGCAGAGGGAATGGTAGCAGGAGAAGCAGGCTTCCTGCAGAGCAGGGAGCCCGATGCGGGGCTCGATCCCAGGACTCTGGGATCACGACCTGAGCCGAAGGCAGCCGCTTAACGACTGAGCCACCCAGGCGCCCTAGATTATGAATTTTTTAAAAATTCACACGTTCACTCCAATGTGTTATCAATCAAATTTTAAGTCAAGCACAATATATTGCTCGTACCAGTAGGTTGCATTGTTTTGACAAGGCCTCAGAAATATTTTTTTTTCAGAAATAATCTTTAGTAATTGCTATCTAATCAATGGTGCAAGGCTAGTGGCTTAAAACACCACCATCTGTCTCTAATCTTTGTCAAGGCTCTCTGAGTACTGACTATCAAAGTATATTGGCTATTGAAACAACTGCCATTTCAAATTAGACATATCAAAAACCAGGAGGGGCACCTGGGTGGCTCAGTCGGTTCGGCATCTGCCTTAGGCTCAGGTCATGATCCTGGGGTCCTGGGATGGAGCCCTACCTAGGCCTCCCTGCTCAGTGGGGAGCCTGCTTCTCCTTCTCCCTCTCCCTTTCCTTCCCCCCCCTCCCACTCACTCTCTCTAGTGCTGTCTCTCTCAAATAAGTACATAAAATCTTTATTTAAAAAAAGATAAAGAAAAACCAAGAACCCATTGCTATGGGGGCAAAGAATAACTAGACCAGTAGAAGGCAAGAATGGGAAGCTCTTTTTTCTACGGAACAGTTTCACTGTATATTATTTTTTTAAAAGATTTTATCTATATCTATCTATCTATCTATCTGAGAGAGAAAGAGAGTACACAAGCCGGGGAAGGAAGGTGGGAGAGGGAGAAGGAGAGAGAGAAGACTCCCCGCTGAGCAGGGAAGCAGGTCCTGGGGTTCCATCCCAAGGACTCTGGGATTATGACCTGAGCCACATCCGCTTAACCCACTGAGTTACTCAGGGGCCCCTCACTAGGCATATTTTCACACTTCTTTTATTTATTTTTTTTCGCACTTCTTTTAAACAACATACAACTATTCCAAATGTAAAACCAAAAACCTCACTGTTAAATTTTATTATAAACCAGTGATTACTTAGGGATTCATTATGATACTAAAGCATTTCTGCGAGGATTTCTTTTGAAGACGGATTCTGCTTTTTTAAAAACTTTGAAACTAATTTTCCTAAGACAACCCTCTTTGCCTTACTCCTCCTACCCCTCCGAAGGTTTGGACGGCGGGGAACAGTGCAGAGACCGCCCAAGCAGCAGGTGGCGCTGCAAGCACCACGAGCACCTGCTCGCAACACCCTTTCTCTGAGCAATGGCGGGTGATAATGGGGTCCTCTCTCTGTGGGTGGCTATCCTAAAGCCTGATCGCAGGTGCCTACGGGGGTCCGCGCCCCGGCGGGAGGGCTGCACCTCGAGAAGGGTCAGAGAAAACATGGGGCTCTCCGTGCGCCCTTTATCGGGGGCCGGGACGGCAGTGACGGCGCAGAAAACCGCAAGCCGGGGGGGTAGAATTCGCACAGAGCGGCAGGCAGGGCGGCGGGCAGCCACGGGGCGGGCGGGGTCCTGGTAGAGGAGCGAGCCGGCGGCCTGAGGAGGCTACTGACTGAGCACCGCACCGGAGGAGCCAGGAGGCGCGGCGGAGCGGACGGGCCCGGAGCTGACAGACGGCGCGGCCGGGACGGCGAGCGAGCGGGCGGGCGCGTGCGGGACGCAGCCATGATCACTTCAGCTGGTGAGTGCGACCGCTGCCGGCGCCGAAAGGGAGGAGCCGCCACGCCGGCTTTTAGCTGAGTCAGGGCCGGTGACTGGGCACCTCCCGGCAGAGCGCCGGCCTGCGCGGCCCCTCGCTGCCCACGGCCCACGCCCCGGCCCGGGGGCTGGCAGTCTGGGCCCGGCGTCTTAAGGCCCGGCGACGACCTCCGGCTCGGGGCGATCGCGCCGGCTCGACCGCCTGGGCATCCCTCCCCAGTCACACCCCCCCCGTGCCCGGACCCGAGGGGCTTTTTGGGCCCTTCTCTGACCCCCTTCCCCAGGGAGGGGGGCGTCCTCCCTTCTGTCCCTTCCGAAGTTGGCCCAGTGGGGCCGTCGGATCCCAGCGCTTCCTCGCAGGTGGATAGGAAGGGCTGGCCCCCCGGTGCGGTCGGCGGGTAGGGCAGCCTGACTGCTGCAGGAGTGCCCTGGACCTGGCCCCCGCTCCGATCTCCTTGCAGGCAACTCGGAAATTACATTTGAGGCGGGTTGTTTCTGGGACTGTTCCGAGAGTATTGAGCTCAAGCGCCCAGAAAACTTTTGTGTTCGGTGAAGACAGCACCCGGAGACTGCATCATACTGATAACCTCTGTGGTTTGGAGGCTAGGTGCTCAGTGCGTGTTCTGCATCGAAGAAGGAATTCATGGGTGTGCGGAGCAGGTTTCATACACGTAACCATCGCATATATAGATCCAGGCGATGGCATTTGAAATGGGATAAGCTGCAAGGATCCAGTGGAGAACTGTTAAGCCCCCGTCTCCCCCAAGATTGATTTGCATATAGCTGTCCATAGCCGTGGTGTTTTTTTTGCTTGTCTGCTCACACACCCTTTTCTCGTCCTGTTTATCTACGCTTGTCCCACAAGTATTTTGTTGTAAACAGACTGGTGCTGCAACTAACTTGTAAGGAGCTCAAACCCATGTATCTGTGAGGAATGCTGAAAGGAATCGGTGGAGACCCTAGAGACATAAAAGCTATTTTCAGACTTCCAGAGCTGTCACCTGTACCTGGAATTAGACTTTTGTCCCCAAGGGATACAAATGAAATGAATTTTAGTTAAAATAGGAAAGAGTTTTTCCAGTCACAGCTCTCTAAAGGTAAAATGAGCATGAAGTTTCTTGCTATTCGTAAATGTAGGGTTCCTTCTGTTTCACATCTATCCATTGCCACGGCTCTGTGTTAGCCCAGACCACCTTTATCTTTTGCCTGGGTTTCTATAACGGCCTTAAGGTTTTGTTTTTTCCACTGTTACCTTCATACAGTCCATTCTTCTTGTAGTCAGAGTAATTTTTTTCAAACTTTAATCACATGTCTTTTTTTTTTTTTTTTTTTTTGCTTAAAATCTCTAGGAATGTCCATTGTGTTTAGAATAAAATCCAGACTTTTAACCAAAGATTTACATGATTGGATTCTCGCTTTGTCTTATACTACTCTCTTACTCACTACATCCTATTCATACTGGCCCTCTTTCTGTTCCTTGAATATGTTAGTTTCTCTCCTAACCTCACGACCCTTGCACATTTTGTTCCCTCTTTCTAGACTCTTTTTCCTCAAGTTTTCCCTTAGCTTCTCAATCTTTCATCCCAATTCCAGTGTTAGTCTTTCCTGATCATTCTTTTAAAATATGCTGCCTGCCTCTCTTCCCCTTAGCTGTCCCCTTTCTTCATCACAGTCCTGTGATTACTTTGTTTACTTACCTGATTGCTGTCTTTCTAGTACAATTTTGGGTGGCAGACTTGTTTTCATAATTCTGAGAGCACTGTCAAGCAGATAGCAGAAGTTCAGAAGTATATTTAGAATGGAGGAATCAACTAATGAAGTCAATAAATTAATCCCTAGAGTATTTTAAGGAGGGGCTGAAAAAATACTTAGTGGGAATATGATAGAATTTGAACCTATTTAGAGTGGCAAGAGTAATGATCTTTAAGGTACTATTCTGAGACTCTGGTGATTTAGTATATTTGTGGTGAGTGTGTATTTGTTACATTTACTGGACTACTTACAGCTTTTGCTTAGAACATTTTGTCACCTTGTTTCCCATCCTGTGGCTCCCAAGGGCTTAGGATCTGTCCCAGGTGCTAAACAGGCTAGCTTCACAGTTTTGGTGTGGATTCATTAGTTAATTCTTTCATTTATTGTCTCGTCATTTGCTAGGTACTAAGAACACAGTGGTAAGAGGTGAACACGTACTGTTTTTCAAAAGATTTGTCAGCAAAAGGGAGTGGGGAGAGAGCGAGAGATAGGTGGTTGCAGAAGAGAGATGTGAGATGAGTGGGGTTTTGTGGGTTTTTAAACATAGGAACATAAAGGGAAATTATGCTAAAAACCTTTAAAATAGTAATCCCCCACTCCTCTTTCCTCTTCCTCATCCCTGGAGACAGCCATTTTCAACTTTTAAGCTGTTTCTTCTGGAACATACTTCCATATTTATAAATAACATCCATATCTTACTATAACCTGATTGAACAAGTTTAGGTAATGTCTGCTTACTTTTTATTATGGCAGAAGAGGTTTTTCTAGCATCCCAAATTTTTCACATTCCTTGTATACCTTCCTCTCCCCCCATCTGAAGGAAAGTTCTATTTTGTTTTTAAGATGAGAAATAATATGGAGTGTAGAGTATTTGATTAGTTATGTTCCATGAACAAAGGCTGCATTTCTAAGCCAGGACAACCATGTAACAAATTAGTCATAAGTGATACCAAACAGGAGAGTGTAAAAAATTCATCACCTCTTTTGGTAAAAGCAGTTCAGATACACCATTGATTGATGATAGGCAGTGGGTCACATTTTTAGTATGTTGATGAAGTGTTCTGTTGTTTATGATCTGTTCCACATTTAAAGCATTCTTCTCTCTCAGCTATTCCATCCGCATCACTAGTTCACCAAAAACCCACAACCCCCATTACATTTTGTAATCTCTCTTCTTTGCATTCTGCCAGTTTAGCCTCACCGTTCTGGACTTGTCATACCAGACTAGAGTACCAAGAAGTTCTTTCTGTCTGCTTTTATGCTAGAATAGTAGTATGTCCTAGCCAACACCATGGTGTAGTTTTGTTGGCTGAATGTTGCATCCTTTCCTGTGTGGCTCTCTAAAGACTGCTGGCACTACTTGGCAAACCTACACTCACCATTTAAAAATGGCTACATCTCAGGGCGCCTGGGTGGCTCAGTCGTTAAGCGTCTGCCTTTGGCTCAGGTCATGATCCCAGAGTCCTGGGATCGGCACCTGGTGGCTCAGTCGATCACAGGGTCCTAGGATTGAGCCCCACGTCGGGCTCCCTGCTGGGTGGGAACCTGCTTCTCCCTCTCCCTCTCCTACTTCCTCTGCTTCTGTTCCCTCACTCACTATGTCTCTGTCAAATAAATAAATAAAATGTTAAAAAAAAAATGGCTACATCTCCTAAGTAAATTTGTCTTGACACTTTTTAATCACTCACAGTTTCTTTTATCTTTTCTTTGAAAGGATTTTATTTATTTGACACAGAGAGAGAGCTCAAGCAGGGGGAGTGGTAGGCAGAGGGAGAGAGGCTCCCACCAAGCAAGGAGTCCAGTGTGGGACTTGATCCCAGGAGCTTGGGATCATGACCCGAGCCAAAGGCAGCCGCCTAATGACTGAGCCACACAGGTACCCCAGACATTTACAATTTTAAAGAATAATCATTCTTCTAATGAAGTCACTGCTCAAAAATTTTCCAATTGTGATATATTTTTGACTAAGTATCTTCTATCTTAGCATATGCTTTATAATCATGATATGCCTTTTGTCTTATAGCTGGAATTATTTCTCTTCTGGATGAGGAAGAACCACAGCTTAAGGTATGAGTTGAAGCAAAATTAACTGAGGTTAATATGAGTGTTGTGAAACTGAATTTAGTCATATTTGTGTATTTTCCATCATTTAAAATAGCCATCTTACCCAGTCTATAGTCATTCAAATCTAGCCCCCAACCCTACCCCAGAACAGTATTTTGGCAATAGCAGTTGGTTTTCCCTAGGGTTTAACAAAGCTAAGGTAAATAATTCTCTGTATGGCACCAGAACACTCCTTGCCCACCCTTGTTTCCTTATCAAAGGAAAGCACAAAAAAATTGTTTCTTCTGTGTTATTTATAAAAAAATAAATATTGTTTTTATTAATTTATTTTTATTAACATATAATGTATTATTTGCCCCAGGGTGTGTCACATGTTTTTAAATTATTTGTATTTGACTAAAATTTGGAACATTACTTAAATGGCTCTACACACCTGAATTCACTTATATCCAGTGATTAATTTTGTATGTACGGAGAAGAAAGATACTCATTATGATAAGGAATGAACTATGGCTAGTCTGATGTTTTATGATTAAAAACAGAACGGAAATCTGTAAACCCAAGAGAAAACATAAGTCAGTAAATTTTTGTATTTGTCATAGATTAAAAATTTTAGTAAATATGATTGAGAATTTGGCCATTGATTTGCCAGAAACTTTTTTTTGTAAAAAATTGTATTTTATTTTTTATCTTCTACAGGAATTTGCACTACACAAGTTGAATGCAGTTGTCAATGACTTCTGGGCAGAAATTTCTGAGTCTGTAGATAAAATGTAAGAGATTATTTCTATTAATTGAATTAAAGTAGATCAACTAATTCTCTGTGGATGTGGGTCATGTGGCTTATTAATTCACTTAGAAATTTGCTTCTACTAAATTTAAATTTGGGATTTTTAAGGAAAACCAGTTTGAGTTAGGTTTATACTTCCTAATTTTTTTCAGAGAAGTTTTGTATGAAGATGAAGGTTTCCGGAGTCGGCAGTTTGCAGCCTTAGTGGCATCTAAAGTATTTTATCACCTTGGGGCTTTTGAGGAATCTCTGAATTATGCACTTGGAGCTGGTGACCTCTTCAATGTCAATGACAACTCTGAATATGTGGAGACTATTATAGGTAATTATTTTCTATCTGGTAAAGCTTTATTTTGACTTCTTTCTTGCTGTAATGTGTATGACATTTTTTTTCTGAATTACTTCTTGCTGTTGCCAAATTTAGTTAAATTATTATTATCATCATTATTAAGATTTTATTTATTTATTTGACAGAGAGAGACACAGCAAGAAAGGGAATGCAAGCAGGGGGTGTGGGAGAAGGAGAAGCAGGCTCCCCACCGAGCAAGGAGCCCGATTGGGGCTCGATCTTAGGACCGTGGGATCATGACCTGGGCCAAAGGCAGACACTTAACAACTGAGCCCCCCAAGTGCCCCCAAATTTAATTTTAATTGGAAGTTCACAGTCCTATAATCTTATGCAAGCTGAGTTTTTAGATCTACCTCCCAGTTTTTTGATTTTTTTTTTTGACATAATGCACAGTAACATTAGAAGGTAATAGTAAAGACACTTCACAAAACATTTTAAGAATGAATCTAAGAAATTCATCAGAAACAGCCTAATCAGCATAAAGGTTATGGTTATTGTTATTCCAATGAGCATTCTGTTCTATGAAAAAATTAATTATGAGTAATGAACTAAATGGCAGCAATTTGTAGTTGTTTCTGATATCAGAAATCATTATTGACTATTTCCATTGTGCCAGGCACTGTGCCATTCATTCTTCATGGCATGGTTTATTCCATAGCTGCCCTCTACGGAAGGTGCTATCCCTGTTTTAAAAATGAAAAAAACTTGGGTTTCGAGATGATAGAAATACATGACTATTTAATAGGAGGGTCAGAAGTTAAAACTCAGGCTTGTTTCAAAATCAGTATTGTTTCTACTAGCAACCATCATTTTTTCATTTGTGGTTTTTTTGTTTTGTTTTTTTTAAGATTTTATTTATTTATTTTGGCAGAAGAGAGAGATCACAAGTAGGCAGAGAGGCAGGCAGAGAGAGAAGGGGAAGCAGGCTCCCTGCCGAGCAGAGAGCCCGATGCGGGGCTTGATCCCAGGACCCTGAGATCATGACTTGAGCTGAAGGCAGAGGCTTTAACCCACTGAGCCACCCAGGCGCCCTGTTTGTTTTTCTTTGTGTGGCAGTGGGGTTCACCCTTCTAGTTTTGTAGGGACTTTTAGAATGGATTATTTTGGGGGTGCCTGAGTGGTGCAGTCAGTTGAGTGTCCCGACTTGGTTTTGGCTCAGATCTTGATCTCAGGGTTGAGTGATCAAACCCAGGCGCAGAGCCTGCTTGAGAATCTTTCTCCTTCTCCCCCTCCTCCCCTTCGCCCATGCATGCACCTGCACTTTCTCTCTCACTGTCAAATAAATAAAATCTTTAAAAAAGAATGGATTGTTTTGACCATTAGTGATATTTGTGAGGGGATACACAAAATAGAATTTGGGAAAGGCTTCCTAATATCTTAATTTTATACATCCAGGAAATTCAAGGCTAGTAAATTTTCTCTCTGTTCTAAGAGTTCAGTTGGGAATGAGACTAGATTTGGGGATACAGTTATAAGTGAAAGCATGAATCTCATTTGAAACCTAGGAGATATATTTTTTCCCTTCAGTTAAAATTCAAGGAAAATTCCCCAATTGTTATAATTCTGGGGTTCCTTTTTGATAGAGTAGGTATAATGTTTCCTCACTTAACTACATTTGGTTTAAAAAGCTCATATTGGGGGGGCGCCTGGGTGGTACTGTTGGTTAAGTGGCTACCTTCGGCTCAGGTCATGATTCCAGTGTCCTGGGATTGAGCCCCGCATTGGGCTTTCTGCTCAGCAGAGAGCCTGCTTCTCTCTCCCTCTGCCCGCTTCTCTGCTTACTTGTGATCTCTCTATATATCTCTGTCAAATAAATAAATAAAATCTTAAAAAAAAAAAAGCTAATATTAGGGCCTGCTAAAGATTTTCGGCAACCGGAATTGTTTAAGACCTGCTTTGTGACTGCCACTTTATCCTTATTAACTGTATGTAAACCTTCACAGTTCTGTCTGGGTGGCCTCTGAATGTGTTATATTCCAGTTTGTAAAAGGACTCTGTTTCCCCCAAAATACGATCCATTTAATTTCGGCCATCTAGTGGACCAGTAATTCTTTATGCTAATTCAAATTATTTGTTTCCCAGGGCTGTAGTTTGCAACTAATTAATCTTGTCCGTGTACCCTTTCTTTTTGAAAGGGACAGTGACAAGTCAATAAGTTATAGAGAGTATAACTATTTTAAGTTGCTCTCTTGGGTAGCTATTTATCTTCCTTATGAAGGTGGGAGAAGGCTTAGGGAAATTCCCTTTATTGGTTATTCCTAATAAGTTTAAAGTTTGATTGTAAAGTAGTGTGAGTTGTAAACAAACTTAAATATTTCTCAACAACTATGCTATAGGCCCCCTTCAGTATGTTGCCCTATCCGCCCCATTCAGCCAAATCATCATGTAATGTGAAAGCCAAATCCTGCACATAGATAACACTGAGTGAATTTTTAACACTGGTAGTGGCAGTGGGAGTGGGGATTGCATAGATTTCACCCACCTTACTTTGCAACAGTATTTCAACGGATTTGCTACAATTGCTGGAAGGGTTTTTGGAAATCTTTGGAATTGCCATCTGTGGCACATTTCAGGTCATTCCCTAGTATTTTATGAAGATGATTTAGACGCGGCCTCTACTGTTGATGAGCTATTAGTTTCACTAATTTGAAGAAGTCTAATAATTTATTGCTCTGTGATAATTTTTACAGTAGGTCTTTTTTAATATTCTCAGTAATGGCAAGTATTTGTTTTTGAAAGTGAAATAGTAGCTATTTGTAGCCAACTCTGTCTAATAAGCAGTACAGTTGAGTAATATAATTTTGGTCAAAATATAATAGAAAGAAATGTTTGTTTTTTTAATAATTTTATTTATTTGACAGAGAGAGAGATCACAAATAGGCAGAGTCAGGCAGAGAGAGGGAGAAGCAAGCTCCCTGCTGAACAGAGAGCACGACGCAGGGCTTGATCCTAGGACCCTGAGATCATCACCTGAGCCAAAGGCAGATGCTTAACCCACTGAGCCACCCAGTCGCCCCACAAAGAAATGTTTTGAATACTGTCAGCCTTGTTGGAATTAGTTTATAAACCCTCCAGTATAACTGTTATGAAGGGAATAGTATTAATTTGAATGTATAACTTCTAGAATTTAAAAATTTTAAAATCTGCTTATTACCCTATAGTTATTCCATAAATTTTTATGATTAAAAAATGTAGGCATTTGTCTTTTCTAGTAGTTTAGTCCTATTAATAAGATGATCATTATTTTATTTTTGTCACAGCAAAATGCATTGATCACTACACCAAACAATGTGTGGAAAATGCAGATTTGCCGGAAGGAGAAAAAAAACCAATTGACCAGAGATTGGAAGGCATTGTAAATAAAATGTTTCAGCGATGTCTAGATGATCACAAGTATAAGCAGGCTATTGGTATTGCTCTGGAGACACGAAGATTGGATGTCTTTGAGAAGACTATACTGGAATCGGTAAGTAGATGATGTGATTTTAGAGGTTGTTATTTCTGGGGAATTGGCAAGTCAAGTCATTAAAACTAAAAACCATGGGTAGTGAAGAGAAAATCTAACTTAGAAATAATAAGGTGCTCTTTTGCCAGATGTTTTATTTTCATGTTTATGTATGAACCTTGGCTCTGTTTTGTGGTCATTAAATACCTACTTTTATCTTACTGCATTCATTACTTTGTAGTCTTGCATGGGGAAGTTGTTTTAATTATCCTGTCCTTTTTTTTTTTTTTTTTAAAGATTTTATTTATTGGACAGAGAGAAACACAGCGAGAGAGGGAACACAAGCAGAGGGAATGGTAGCGGGAGAAGCAGGCTTCCTGCCGAGCAGAGAGCCCGATGTGGGGCTTGATCCCAGGCCCCTGGGATCTGACCTGGGCCGAAGGCAGACGCTTAACGACTGAGCCACCCAGGCGCCCCTAAATATTTTTATTTATTTATTTGACAGAGAGAGATCACAAGTAGGCAGAGAGGCAGGCAGAGAGAGGGGGAAGGAGGCTTCCTGCTGAGCAGAGAGCCCGATGTGGGGCTCGATTCCAGGACCCTGAGATCAAGGCCTCAGCTGAAGGCAGAGGCTTTAACCCACTGAGCCACCCAGGTGCCCCTTATCCTGCCCTTTTTAAGAAGCCTATACTGATAAACTATTTGAATCCATTTGTTATGGCTAAAACTATAGACTAGATTCTTGGTTTGGAGGTGTTTTGCAATTATTATGATAGTTGTAGTAAATCAGCATAAGGAAATGGTCAAGAAGGTGCAAGACTGAGTTAAATGAACATTTGAGCTTCATGCCCACTTTGCTTGCCTCCATGAGCTGGCTGTCTGTACTGCAGCCTCGCCTCAGTTCCTAAATGTACCCTGCTCTACTTCCTTTACCAGAAGTATTGCCTCTTTCTTCACCTGCTTTATTCCTGTTCAAGATTGAGAGTTCAGCTTGAGAGTCAGTTGTTTACAGATCCATTGATTCTCAGCCCTATACCCTCTACTACCCCTACTGCAAAGACTAGGTCCAAATCTTCTGTTAATCTTTTGGAGTCTTATGTTTTTTCATAGGGTTTACCACTATAATAATTAATTAATTATGTTACTTGGTAGTTAATATCTGTGTTTAGCAGCAGTGGTAAACTAAATCTAAATCTCAATCTTAAATCTATTTGCATAGATTTAAACTAAATCTTAAATCTAAAAAGATTTAAGTGGTAAATGAATGAGTGACCTAATGTGATAGAATTGAACCTTGTTTTACTTGGTTTCATTTTTGGGCAGTTGTAGCCTCTCCTTGTCTTCGTGTGAATAGAATTAAAATACTTGTTTTCATTCACTCAACAAATATTTTTTGGTTGTCTATTCCGTCAGACATTGTTCTAGGCATTGGAGATATCGTGGCAAATGACACCAACAAGGTTTCTTCCCAGATGGAACAATCCACTGAGGAATAGGCAGTTGAGCAAATAAAAATATTAAGTAAAGAAGTGTCAAATGTTCAAAAAAAGAACAAAGCAGAGTAAGAAATGCATCTTAGTTTGCATCCCAGAGCACGTGGATATAACTTAAGTTTTATGAAACAGTACCTACTTTCGCTACTTCTGATGTAACGGATATTTTAAAATTCTATTTCATCAAAAATGCTGGTCCCGTAAAGTTGATTTCACTAATGGGTCACTACTTGTTTTTTGAGATATACTCCCATATCTCTTCAATATGATTGTTTATGTTGAAGGGGCTTTTATAGGTCGGTATCTCAGACACTAAATACGCTTCAGAGAATTGCAAGATATACATAGCCTGGAGTCAGAATTTCCTCAGGAAGAGCACCAGCCAGATGTGACAGCATTCGAAGCTTGAGTCACTCAGAGCTGGAGAATAGTTCTGTCGTACGGTGTTCCCTGGCTGTCAAGTAGAGGCAAGGCATTAAGACATGAGGACTAGCAAGATTGGAGACAGAAGGATGAAGGACTTTAGTCGTCAGTTTTCAGTTTTATGAAAAACATAGCCACTTGGTATATGGACAGTTGTAGATATCTTTTTTTAATAATTAACACCACTCTTACTCTGTGTTCACATAGTGAGGATTTAGGATGATCATTAAATATTATTTTCAACCCATTTTTTCATGAAAACAGGAAAATAGGTAATTTTAAGATTTTTATCTAAAATGTTGATTTTTAAGTTCTGTTTAAGTTGCAGATAAATCTTTGACTGCTTAAAATCACTAAAGAATGTAGATTAAAATAATTTGATTTCCAAATAAACACAATGCCTCACTAACCAGGTAATGATGTATCTTGAAATTGTCTCTTTCAGAATGATGTCCCAGGAATGCTAGCTTATAGCCTCAAGCTCTGCATGTCTTTAATGCAGAATAAACAGTTTCGGAATAAGGTACTAAGGGTTCTAGTTAAAATCTACATGAACCTGGAGAAACCCGATTTCATCAATGTTTGTCAGGTACTTCAATTACATTATGTCATCTTACTTCATATCACACCACTTTATGCCACACTGCTGGGCTGCATATTGCCTTAATTACATTACATTATGTACCTCTAATGGTTGCATACTTGTATCTCAGCTGATCTTCACAACCGCCTGTGACAATTAAGGTATATACTTACATTCTTTTTGACTGGTAAGAAACAATCTTACAAAACTAAAATGTTTTGTTATAATGCATTCTATGTATTCTTTTTACATTTGAAAGTATTCCAAACATTTAAAGAAATTTTGGAAACTAGGTTAAAAAAAATAATAAAAGGTAGAAGAAGAGATAAAAACAATATGTTGTGTCATTCTAAAAAGAGTTTCGGGTATAAAAATGATCTTTGGTTTTATTACCCAAACAGAACCAAAACTTTTGGGTATATTTTATCTTTTTTCATGTATGAATTTGCTTGCACATTTTAAAAAATTAAGATGGTCCAGAAAATGAGAAGTGTATCTTTCCCTTTCCCCAGGCCTTTTCTCAAAGATAATGCAGAGGGGTTTTTCTTTCATTTATTAGCACATTTTAACAGCTACATTGGATTTTATTGACTGGAAGTGCATAAGTTTGCTTTTTAACAATTACCATACTGTATAAATTTTTGTATTCTGCTTAGAGCATAGCATTGTATCACAGGTTTTGTTACTTTTTCACTGTAATGTAGTCTCATGTATTGTTATCCTCTACACACTTTTAAAAGTTAGAGTAATGCATCCTTTTTAAAATGCTTTTTGAAGCAAATTTGAAACAGAAAAGACCGGAAGAAAAATTATTTATTTCACCCAAAGTCAACATTTTAGTGTATTTCTTTTCTTTATATAGCTTTTTGGAGTTTTGTTTGCTTCTAAATATGCTAAATAGTTTTTAATAGGTTTTTTTTTTTAATTGTTGTGTTTTAAAACTTACATGAAAAACAATAATCCTCTGCTCACCTGTGTATTTCAGTTTTATTTCTTAGAGGCAATTTTATTTCTTTTTAGCTATTTTTTATATTTCTTGTCCCTTCAAAACTTAAAAATTTTGACATTTTAAAATATGTATATTTGAACATTCTCGTGGTTCAAAATTTAAAAAGAACCAAAGGGTATATAGTGAAAAAAAGGCTTTCCACTCCTTTCCTTTGACTCCTAAGTTCCTTTCTCTGGAGGCAAACAGTATCCATTATATACATCCTTCCAATTTTAGCATTTTTCGATGTTCTGAGTCTTCATAAACTGTTCCAACTTTTTGTTGATTGTATAGTAGTCATTTAGCGGATATACTTTGCCTTATGTAACCATCCCCCTATTATTGGTCATTTATTTTGTTTCCATTATTTCCTGTTCTTAATTTTATTAACACTTTGATTAATGTATTCATTTTGAAATTAGCTATATGCTACTTTAAGAAAACAAAATTTAAATTGAATTCTTAAAAAATAAAAATCGTAAATTTATTGGATAGTTTTGTTAAAACATATGAAAGATCATAAGAGTAAGAAGAGAAATACATCAAAATGGTCATTTTTGTGCCTTTTATTCTGGCCCAGCATGATACAATGTGTGTTAAATAAATGAATGACTCCTATAATTTATGGTTAAGCAAAAATTTCAAATTAAGGAGCATTTGATAATAAAATACAGGTAAGATTTGAAGAAGCCAAGATTCATTGACCTACCAGTTATTGAGTACTGCTAATTGCCAGGCACAATCAGATGCAGTTTTCAGGAAGACTTTGTCTAGTGCCAGGATCAGAAATGGAGTGTCAGAACTGGAATTAAAATTTTAAATGAATTTAAAAAAAAGAAATGGTGTGTTAGAACAATTCATCTGCCCCAGTTTGCCTGTGCTTATATTTTAAAGTTTCCTGTATTATTAACTGTTTCTCATTGTCTTAAGTATTTTGTAGACACAGTTTTCAATTGTAATTGTTCTTTATCTGCATTTCAGTGCTTAATTTTCTTAGATGATCCTCAGGCTGTGAGTGATATCTTAGAAAAACTGGTAAAGGAAGACAACCTCCTGATGGCTTATCAGATTTGTTTTGATTTGTATGAAAGTGCTAGCCAGCAGTTTTTGTCATCTGTAATCCAGAATCTTCGAACTGTTGGTACCCCTATTGCTTCTGTGCCTGGATCCACCAATACGGGTACTGTTCCAGGATCAGAGAAAGACAGGTATAAGTATCTTTTTCTGCATCAGAACTAATTGAACAATCTTTATTTCATTTTGCAAATAGGTGGAATACTCATAGACCACATAGTCTAAGAATTAATTTCAGAATTTGTTTTCTTAGGTTGTAAAGTCTTATTAAGGCTATTGCTCTGTTTTGCACTTTGCTGGGCACATTAAAGAAAACCAAAGAAAGGAAACTTTCTAGAAAGAAATGGAAGTGATTGATAGGGAGGGCCAATTGTATATGTGCTATCTAACCAAGTAAATTAAAAATTTCAGATGGGTTGGGCGCCTTGGTGGCTTAGTAGGTTAAGCATCCGATTCTTGATCTCAGCTCAGGTCTTGATTTCAGGGTCATGAGTTCAAGCCCTGCATAGGGCTCCACACCCAGCATGGAGCCTCCTTAAAAAAAAATCTCAGACGGGTTAGGTGGGCTAGATTTTAGATAATTTGGAAAGTAAGAAACATTTCCAGCTTTTTCTGCTTTTTTAAAAACTAAATATAAATTTATCTTAGGCTAATACAATACTAGATTTTATTTTCCTGGTTTTTCCTTACATATTTAGACCACTTATTAAAAATATTTAAATATGTCTTTGTTTTGAGGTGCCTGGGTGGTTCAGTTGGTTAAGTGTCTGACTCTTCACTTCAGCTCAGGTCATGATCTCAAGAGTCCTGAGGTTGAGCCCCATACTGGGTTCTATGCTGGGCATGGAGCCTGCTTAAGATTCTCTCCCTCTCTCTCTCTCAAAAAAAAAGTGTCTGTTAATGCCACATTTTTCCTTTTAAATTTGTTCACATAATAGTGAGAGTTGTTTTTCAGAAACCTAAATGTCATTACTTCTCAACCTCCAGTACTGTACGAACACATTTCATATAAAATCTAAGTCCCGAACATGGCCTTCGAGCTTATACATGATCTGTCCACTCCATACCACTCAACTCATCTCTTGCTGCTTTCTTCCTTACTTATTGCTTTCAGATTTCACTGGCCTTCTAACTTGTCCTCAAAAACACCAGAAATAGTCCTGCCCTCGGTAAGGTTTTCTTGAATTTTAATTTTTAGTGTTTGTTTTCTTCCCTTTAATTTTCTTTTGGGGGGGCCTATTGTTATATATGTTAGATTTTCTTTGTCCATCTTTTGTTCTGTATTTCTCACTTCCTTTTAATCCTTTTCAGCTCTTCAGTTCTTTCTTTTAATGGAATAAATCTTAAATACTATAAAATGTACATATCCTGATGATACAGTTCAATGAGTTCTGACAGTATAAACACCCATATAACCATCACCTCAGTTATCATCCCAGAAACTTCCCCTGTGCCCTTCGAGTTCAACCCTACCCCTGATGCAACCACTGGTTTAATGTCTATCAACATGTATTAGTTTTGGCAGTTCTTGAACTTCATAAAAATGGATCATATAGTGTGTATTTTTTTGTTTCTGCTTCTTTCACTTAACACATTTGTGATGTATATCTGTGTTTTTTGGGTGAATCAGTAACTGATTTCCTTTTTGTTATTGAGCATTATTTTGTTGTATGAATATACCACAGTTTGGTTATTCATTCTTATACTGATGGACATTTGGGTTGTTTTAGAACAGGACTGTTAGGAACATTCTTTTTTTTTTCTTTTTTTAAAGATTTTATTTATTTGACCGAGAGAAACACAGCGAGAGAGGGAACACAAGCAGAGGGAATGGTAGCGGGAGAAGCAGGCTCCCTACCGAGCAAAGAGCCCGATGCGGGGCTTGATCCCAGGACTCTGGGATCTGACCTGGGCCGAAGGCAGACACTTAACGACCGAGCCACCCAGGTGCCCCCTGTTAGGAACATTCTTATACAAGTCTTTTTGTGACAGATGTTTTCATTTCTCTTGGGTAAATATGTAGGATTAGAATAGCTGGGTCAAAGGGTATATGTTTAACTTGGTAGGAATCTGCCAGCCTATTTTCCGACGCGGTTGCCCATTTTACCCTCCCAGCAGCAGTGTATTAGCATTCCATTTGTTTGTTTGCCAACATTAGGTGTTACCAGTTTCTTTAATATTCATTCTAGTGGTAAAAGTGATGTTTTGTTATGAAATTATTTTTTAGAGGTTTTATTTATTTGAGAGAAAGAGTGCACAAGCCAGGGGAAGAGGCAGAGGGAGAAGCTGAGCAGAGAGCGGGATGTGAGTCTTGATCTCAGGATCCTGAGCTCATGACCTGAGCTGAAGGCAGACGCTTAACCAGTGGAGCCACCCAGGCACCTGTGTTTTGTTATATTGTTAATATTTTCTCCCAGTCTTTGGCTTATCTTTTCATTTTATTGGTGGTATTTTTTGATGAATGGAAGCTTTTATTTTTGATAATCTAATTTTCCATTATGTATCCCCATCTAAGAAATTCTTTGCCAACCTCATGGTTATAAAGATATTCTGTTGCACTTTTTTTCAGAAGCTATATAGTTTTAGCTTTTATGTTTAGGTATGTGGTAGAACTCAGCTTAACCCTTTATATGTGGTGTGAAGTAGGAGTAGAGTTTATTTAAATAGTAGTCTATTTCTATTTGTTTAAAACACTATCCTTTCCCTATTGAATTGCCTTTGAGCCTTTGATGTGATATGTTGATAGATTGCTCTGTTCTTTTCTATTTATCTATTCATCTTTCCTTACACTTGTACCATAATATCTTTATTACTAAAGTTTATAGTTTTGAAATTAGGTCAGTGAAGACCTAAAGTTTTGACACTCTTTTCTCCCCCTCACCACCAAGATTGTTTTGGGTCTCTTGCATTTCTTTTTTTTTTTTTTAATTTTATTTATTTATTTGATAGAGAGAGGGATCACAAGTAGGCAGAGCAGCAGGCTGAGAGAGAGTGGGAAGCAGGCTCCCTGCTGAGCAGAGAGCCTGATGCGGGGCTCAATCCCAGGCCCCCGAGATCATGACCTGAGCTGAAGGCTCTTTAACCCACTGAGCCACCCAGGCGCCTCTTTTGCATTTCTTTAAATCTAGGAGGATTCTAATTGGGATTGTGTTGAATCTCTTCAATTTGGTACAAATTGACACCCTTAACAATATTGGTTTATAATCTTTAAACATAGTCTTGTTCTTCATTTATTTAGGTTTTCTTTTAATTTTTCTCAGCATTTTATAGATTTTAATTCAGATATTTTGTACATTTTTTTCTTAAATTCATTCCTAAGTGTATTTTTTGATGTATTGTAAGTGGTATGTTAAATTTCAATTTCTAATTGTGGCCAACGTGTAGAAATACAATTGATTTTTTTATATTAATGTTGAATCCCATAACCTTATTTAGATCACTTATTAGGTCTAGTAAATTTTTGTATAGATTGTCCTGTAGAATTTTCTACATGGGAATCATGTCATCTGAATAGAAACAGTTTTACTTCTTCCTTTATAAATTTCATGCCTTTTTCTCCCCCACTTAGGTTTTCTGCATTGGCTAGGATTTCCAAGTGGGTAGACCTTAGAGTGAGCATCCTTCATTCCTGATCTTAGGGGAATAGCATTTAGTTTATTCCTTGTTAATTAAAATATTTCTTTCTTGCCTTGTCCTTTATTCCTTTTGTGTTTATTTGCCCCTCTGAGTTAATCTTCTGAAATTATTATTTTTCTTCATTTCTAATTTTTCTCTAGTTTGATTATTTCATTTCTGAGTTTCCTAATTCTGACATGTTTTATTCTTTTATATCTTATGTAATTTTCTTAAAGTTTTTTACCTCTTTGGAAATGATCTTTTCTTCTTTTTTTTTTTGTTAGGAGAGAACATGAGCAGGGTAGTGGAGGCAAGAAGGGGCAGAGGGAAAGGGAAAGAGAAAATCCTAAACAGGCTCCACACTCAGCTCAGAGCCCAATGTGGGGCTCAATCTCACAACCCTGAGATCATAACCTGAGCCAAAAATCAAGAGTCAGTTGCTTAACTAAGCCACTCAGGCGCCCCATAATTTTTCTTTTCTAATATTGTATGGATTTTTTTCTTTGATCTTTGTAGCTTACGTTTACTAAAATAAGTTTTCCTAAATTTTTGCAAGGAACCTTATTTAGGATAGTTTTTCTAATTTCACTGCTCTCTGGAACTTCATCTTCTATTGTGTTATAGAGTTTTAAACAAAATGGTGACTTATGATCTTAGATCTCCTAACTCTGTTTACTCTGTCACTTTTATTTGGGCTTTCTTTTTCCTTTGTTTCTGCCCTATTAATTTGGATTCTGCACCCAGCATTTTCATGCTTTGACCTAGAAGGGAGTGTTGTTTTTAAGAGCTATTGGGGCCCCAACTGCTTCACTTCAAACTGGTGTAGCTGGTGACAGTGTATCTCTACCTGACTGTGTTTTGGGAGTGTAGGGATGCCTTCTTACCTATTTTTGTTGTATTTGTTGTTCATGCTAACCTGATTAGTTGCTTTATGTATTTTTATGAATTTATTTGGAAGAAATTAAATCAATGAGCTATTCCCATCTTAATAGAATCTTGTATGTTTCTTAAGGGAAATAATTAAATATTTTTTCTTTGCAAAATATTTAATTTGAACATTATTCAGACCTTCATTTTGATAACAAATCACCCATACATACTATTCAGGAAAAATTTATCAGATTAGTTACTGTTGGTTCTCTTCATTTCAGTGAGTCAATGGAAACAGAAGAAAAGACAGGTAGTGTACTTGTAGGAAAGACTCCAGAAGTGGTAAGTGTGATTCTTTAAGTTGAGGTTATCATTTAACGTATATTCCCACAGTATATTGTAAGTTTTTTTAAAGTGTTATGTATTTGCTTTTATAGAGGCTTAATATTATGTTTAATACCAGAGTCAATTTATAAAAATAGATCTGTGAAAAACTAAAATTTTGGGCTAACCCTAGAAAGCATTTAACTTAGAAGAAGTCAGATCCTTAGATGCTTACAAAAGATTGAACTCTGCCTAGAATAACTGAATTACTTGTCACAGGGTGAGAAAAAAGTATGGCCTCTAACAAATAAATGTCAACTTATCGTATAGGGAGCATTTTAGTTGCCTTTGTTGTTTTTAATATTCATAGTGAATGGAAGGATAGGGTATTAGTGGTCCATTGGATTTAAATGTTCTTCCAACAAGACTTTTGATTTTTGATACTCAGGTATATAAACTGTTCTTTACTTGGATGGCTTGTTAGTTAATGAGATCTTATGTATGTGTTGATTAAATGTGCTTTTGATTTTCTAGTTCAGAGTAGGGAGTTTCTCATCTTAACTATGAGTTGGTTCTATATAAAAGAGTTTTCCTTGCATATCATCAGTAATCAGTTATTTTACATTTTGGGTTTTTTAATATTAAAATGTGTATCATTAGAAGCTTGCTCAGAATGAATTGCATTCTTCCATCAAACTGGTATCATATCTCAATGGTAGCTATTAAATAAGTCATTCTTTCTCTCAAATGATACATGCATTTTCTAGATCCTAATAATAAAATATAAGTTTTGGTGTGTTTGTGGACTGTGAATTTCACTATTCTAGGGCTGTTAAAATAAAGTTGGTTTAGTGGATTTCAGTAATATATGAATTTTCATTCTTGTTTATTTATTTTGGCAGAGTCCAGAGCCCAAGGACCAGACTATGAAAATGATTAAAATTTTAAGTGGTGAAATGGCTATTGAGTTACATCTGCAGTTCTTAATACGAAATAATAACACAGATCTCATGATTCTAAAAAACACAAAGGTAGGAAATTGATCTATAACAGAGGCTTTCTTCTTGTATTTATTTCTTTGTTGAATATTAATACAATTACTTGGTTTTTTGTTTTTTTTTTTTAAAGATTTTATTTATTTGACAGAGCGAGAGAGCACAAGCAGGCAGAGCAGCAGAGGGAGAGGGAAAAGCAGGCTCCCCACTAAGCAGGGAGCCTGATGGGGACTTGATCCCAGGACCCTGGGATCATGACCTGAGCTGAAGGCAGTTGCTTAATCAACTGAGCCACCCAGGCGCCCCACAGTTACTTATTTCTTATTGAATACTTTGTTGCATTTTATTCTGATCAAGAAAATAACTTTTGTTTTTTTAAGATTTTATTTATTTATTTGACAGAGAGAGACAGAAATCACAAGTAGGCAAGAGGCAGGCAGAGAGAGAGCAGGAAGCAGGCTCCCTGCTGAGCAGAGAGCGCGATGCCGGAGAAACCTTTGAATTTGTTGAGAAGGAAGGAAATTAATATTGATTGAGCTCTTGTTTTTGTGTTCACCTTCATTGGAAGTTTAGTGGTGTTTTATTTTCATTTTTCATGTTTTTAGCTACCTTTTTATTTTAATACATATATGTAGCACTTGGACAGATGGCACGATCAGAACATTAATATAGGTTGTTTATATATCGTTTTCCCATTAAACTGCAAACTCCTTGAGTGTAGAGGTTCTTACCTTGATATTTTATAACCTTTGTTGAGATATTGATCCTAACAATTACTAGTATTAATTTTAATCTTTGACCAAGTAATATATTTATCTGGTTCAAAAAATGTTTTAATATGAAAAGATTTATAGTATGGAAAAAATCTTCATTTTCTTGCCTTTTGCCTTAACTACCCAGTACCCTTTTCTTTTATAGCTGTATATTATTTCATTACTACATCATCGTTTGCCTGAAATATGTACCCATACTTCTCAAACTTTTAATAATTACAAATGTCAAATGGACACAAGATTACACAATGTATTTGTATAACAGTTGTTTGAAGCTATTCTTTATAATATAGTTTCATTAAAAATAAAATCACTTTGGTGACTGCCAGAGGTGCAGAGCGAAAAGAGGTGGGGCACTGCCCTTCAGGTTACCCTACTACTTTGGAGACTGTAAACAAGATGCTAAAGAGAAATGACAAGTTAAACTATTCAAAAATAGAAAATCTACTACCTAAATTTCTGCCTAAAATCTACTGATCTCAAGTTAAGACCACAGATAAGACTCTGACCTGATTGTTTTTATAAACTACCTATTTAATCTTTATAAAGAAACATCCAAGATTCATGGTTTAAATATCAGTTCAGTTTATTAATATTTTCTTCACAAAACAGGCCCTCTGATTATATGTCTACATGCAACTTTGCATATGTATAAATACTTTGTCATGATAAAACCTATTTGTTTTTGTAGGATGCAGTACGGAATTCTGTGTGTCATACAGCAACTGTTATAGCAAACTCTTTTATGCACTGTGGGACCACCAGTGACCAGTTTCTTAGGTAAATATACTTGAAGGTTTCCACTTCGGCTTAAAATCATCTTTAATAGGGATTCTGTTGACATTGTTACCTGGATGTGGAGAGCTTCCCTTGCCTGCTTGTCCTGAATTTTAAATTCTATTTTTGTTATTTTATATATTTTTTCCCCAAAGATATATTTACTTATTTTAAAGAGACTAAACATGGGCACAAACGTGTGCACAAGTGGGCAACAGGTAGAGGGGGAGAGAAAGGGAATCCCAAACAGACTCCCTGCTGAGCACAGAGCCCAATGCAGGGCTTAGTCCCACAACCGTGATATCATAACCTGGGCCAAAATCAAGAGTCGGACACTCAACTGACTGAGTCATCAGGCAGCCCTATACATTTTTTATTGCATATGTCTTGCTTGTTTTAAGTTAAAATCAATTCCCTTTATTAGTTAGCTTGAATTACAGACTTCTGCATGAAATATATTAATGTAATTCTGCTTTTGTTCATAATGAAATTACATATCATGCATTTTTTTAAAGTCTTCAGAATACTAAGAACTTAGGAGGTAAAATAGAATTAGCAATAACTTGAGCTCCATAAAGTAAAATGACTTATACTAGTTCGAGATAAAATTTTAATGCTTTGATTTTAATGTTACAAAAAGCTTTATGGAATTCATTTCAATAGTATTGCTGAATTTTCTTTTCTTACAGAGATAACCTGGAATGGTTGGCCAGGGCCACTAACTGGGCAAAATTTACAGCCACAGCCAGTCTGGGTGTAATTCATAAGGTAATATATACTGATCAGTATGAACAGAAGCAATTTTTCTGGAGTTAAATAAGTAAAAGTTTACTGTAATTCATTCACAAGTACATTTTGTTAGATTAGTCCTCTTACAGGAAAGAATAAAGTAAATAAGAAATTAAAATGTCAACATGTTTGTCTTTAATAAAAGGTGGAAATCCTTTTCCTATGAAGATGACATTTCTCAGAGAATGAATTGAAATAAGTTATTTGGATAGTCTAAGATTAATTTGGAGAAATGTTATAAAACAAGGGAAAAAATTAAAGTACTTGTTTCTAACAAGGATGTGATTGTGTCTTTTAAAATTTTCCTCTCATTTGAGTTACAAAGTTGTCTAGGGGAGACACCCATTTCCTCCTCTTTTAGAAAGTCAGTTTTCTGGAGAGAAGACAATAGTCATAGAAAATACACATTTTTTTCTCTCACTTTCTCTTACACCTGTTGTGGTTCAAATTTACAGGGTCATGAGAAAGAAGCATTACAGTTAATGGCAACATATCTTCCCAAGGACACCTCTCCAGGATCAGCCTATCAGGAAGGTGGAGGTCTCTATGCATTAGGTCTCATTCATGCCAATCATGGTGGTGATATAATTGACTATCTGCTTAATCAGCTTAAGAATGCCAGCAATGATGTAAGTATTTGATTGAAAAACTAATTTCTGGGGCACTTGAGTGGTTCAGTAGGTTAAAGCCTCTGCCTTCAGCTCGGGTCATGATCTCAGGGTCCTGGGATCGAGCCCAGCATCGGGCTCTCTGCTCAGCAGGGAGCCTGCTTCCTCCTCTCTCTCTGCCTGCCTCTCTGCCTCCTTGTGATCTCTCTCCTCTCTGTCAAATAAATAAAATCTTAAAAAAGAAGGGGCGCCTGGGTGGCTCAGTTGTTAAGCGTCTGCCTTTGGCTCAGGTCATGATTCCAGAGTCCTGAGATCGAGCCCCACATC
>CM053605.1:5326679-5336895 GCA_028646535.1 Procyon lotor | reverse complement strand
CTTTCACTGGTTTTGCTCTAGAGTTTAGATGTGAGGGTGGGAGTGGGGTGGGGTGCTTTTGTGGGCAGTTGGGGGGAGTATTATTGCCATCCAGAGAGAGTTTTGTTTTAATTCTTATCAGAGGGGTGCCTGGGTGGCTCAGTGGGTTAAAGCCTCTGCCCTCTGCCCAGGTCGTGATCTCAGGGTCCTGGGATCGAGCCCCACATCAGGCTCTCTGCTCGGCGGGGAGCCTGCTTCCCGCTCTCTCTCTGCCTGCCTCTCTGCCTACTTGTGATCTCTCTCTCTGTGTCAAATAAATAAAATCTTTTAAAAAAATAATTCTTATCAGAGAACTAAATAATTTTGATTTGTAAAGTATATTTTTCTAGGGGTACCTTTAGTAACTGTTGGTTTGTATAAACAATCTTACTCCTAATGGTCTCTTCCTTTGTTTTGCTTCTTTGTTGTCAGTTACTAATTCTTCTGGTGATTTTATATTTCATATCCTGTATATCAGTGGCCTGGTGTATATATTCTGCTACAGAGGAAGTTGAGCCTCTTAAAAACTGTTTTTCTTCCCTTTTAACCTGACAGCTCTTTGCTCTCTAATTAACATTCATTTCTGCCTTTGCATTTCCTGTAGCTCACACTCGTGCTAAATTCCCAGTTTCAGCAGCAGATGTCTCCCATGAGCTGCTTTAGGCTTTGCTTAGATTTTTTTTTTTTTTTTTTTTAACTACCTAGGCTAGTCCAATTCAGCTAATGAGTGGTTCTATACGCTTGTTATTTCTAAGGGACCATTCTGAGTTTTGTTTTCATATATAACTCTTTATAAGTAGAAGAAACAGGACTTTAGAGGTGATTTTGTCTGAAAGTTACTTTATAGATGAAAAGAATTAAATGTAATCAACTTATTTAAGGAATTACGATTGAAACCAAATTCTCAAAATTTTAGATTAGTGCCATTTCCTAAGACTGAGAATTTTTAAAAGTGGAAGAAGCTTAGAAATATTTTTTTAAAGAAGGGAATTGATTCCAAAATAGTTAATAAAATTTCTCATTGTCAGAGAACTAAATGGTAGAACTGAAATTCAAAACAGATCTCATTATAGAGGCTTAATCTCCTGATCCTGAGATAAAAGCAAGAGTCAAACGCTTAACCAACTGAGCCACTCAAGTGCCCCTGATGTAGACCTTTCTTAAAATTAGACAAGCCTGGTCATCTTGGCTATGACTTAAGCTGTTTAAATATAAAACTGGACATTTCTCAGTGTATACATTAATATGCTTTCAGATATGGATGGATCTTGTAAGATGTGAGGGAGATTTCCTGGCACAAACTTTTTTGGACCATAAAGAAATGGGTTCCTTGAATACAAAATGTTGCCATTCCTTAGAATTTGAAGGAACCCCCAGCAGTTAGTTACTACCAAATGCACGAATCATCTTTACAATATTGCCACTCATAATTTTCTATCAATTCAATACATACTCTGTGTATTCTGCCTCAGTATCTTTTTGTCTATGTTCTTGATGTTATAACTTCCTTACTTTGTCTTTTTCACTCTTTTCCTATACCTTTGTTTTCTCCCTCTGTTAATTAATGATAAAAGTGAAAGCAAATGAAAGGTGTTTTTTTTTTTTTAATTATTTTTCTAAAGAGATAGCCTACTCTTTCTCTTTGAAGTTAAAACTGTAGATTTTTTATTGCCATTGGTGTGGTTAACTTCTGAGATTTGCTTTAAAATTCTAGATTTCTTGAAAGTATTCTGAAATAGAAGAATCAGTTGTATATCAAAGTGGCAAAAGTGTGTGCTATGTTGTATTTTTTCAGAAATAGTTTATATTGGAACTATATTTCATTTTCTAGGAGTACTAGAATATTTCTCATTACCTAGAGAAAGATCTCTCAGAGGACTATAAGCAAAGATTTTTTTTCCCCCTGAAATTGACACTGACTAGTTGAAGAGTCTTACAGTTAATTTTATAGATATGTGTTTGTTTAAGCACATACACCAATTTGGAAGTGGTATAGAGCATGTGAGAAGGTAGTCCATTTACTCTAGTTTGTCTTGGAGTACAGTTTGGCAGTGTGCATGCCATCTCTACTATTTAGACTTCTGAGACACTGATGTATGGCTTCAGATATATAAGATGTGGTTTGGAATACTGTTAAAGTGACGTCAGAAAACATAATCTTATGTGACTTGGCAATAATATGAATCTTAATATATGTCAAATCCATCATATTAGAGACTAGAACCAAAATAGGTAAGTTTTTCTTCAAGAATTAAATTAGGGGCACATGGGTGGCTCAGTCATTGGGCATCTCCCGAGCCCCACATTGGGCTCCCTGCTCAGCAGGAAGCCTGCTTCTCCCTCTCCCACTCCCCCTGCTTGTATTCCCTCTCTCGCCGTCTCTCTGTCAAATAAATAAATAAAATCTTTAAAAAAAATTATTTTGCCTATCTGAATTGGGCCACCCTTCATGCTGCTGAAAAATCTTAGACTGCTGGAGGAAAGTTCCTAAAACTGAGATTTTGGGATTTAATTTGTAAGGTATTCTCTTTCTGGCAAATGACATAGAGCCCACAAGGTCTATGTTCTAACTATGTTCTAGGAAAAGATTCTGCCATTTGGAGAATATATACCTGGTTCACTTATGCTGAACTTCTCCATAGCCAACACATTTCTTGAAGTAATTTTCTTAAACTTAAATCACCCGGAGAGGGACAGCACTAGAGCAATAGGTTGAGACATAAGAATGGGTCAGCCTGAAAAGGAAAAGCTAAGATGTGGGCTATCTTCACTGCACACCCCCTCAGCCTAAATTTGTTCACCATTTATGGCAATAGCGTGACAATAAAATATCAGATGTAAATAGATGTAAATCAGATGGCTACCAATGCAGACTGCCCACCTGTACTCATTCTCGTAAGCACCCTAAGTAGATGAGAAAACTGAGGCTCAGAAAAATTAAATATCTTTCATAAATTTAGTTGGTTAGCTGGTGACACGGTTTGGATTTATTCCCAGATCTAGCAGTGCAAATAGGAAGGGGTGAATAAAAAATGTTGTGCCAGAAGTTCAACTAAGTTTTGGGTCATTATGGGGCCATTAAAGTTTAGGTTCCTGGATTGAGATCCTGTGGCTCCAGTTTGCACTTGTTCTCCAAGGAACAAAATGAATTTCAGGTACGCAGGAGTGATTTCATTTGCTTCCTCTCCTTCTCTAAGTTAGACCCCCTTCTGGTGAGTAGATATACCTGGTATCAGCTATTTAACAAACAGCTCTAGTTCTGAGATCCTGTTACTTTGTGTGATATCCAGTTACTATCCTCCCTACCCCTTCCATTAAGATAAGTTTCTTAAAGCAATATCAGGACTATATTTAACTGAGCCAGACTGTAATGACAATCTTAGCTTACCTCCAGATGGGATCATTCTATGCACTTATTTTTATTTTTAGTCTTCTGTTCTTCTCACTGTTGTTCTGTGTTACGCCTTACGTTTTTTAAGGCTTTGAAGAGGTTAATGCTTTTTTGTCTTATTTCATCCTTAGCACAGCTTTGCATACAACTAGGAACTAAACAAATTCTTAAAATGACATTGTTTATTTTTAAGAATGAATCTTATTGATTTACTTAATTTTATTTCATTTGAATACCTTAACATTTAACCAGACTGCTGGATTGTTTTTGTTTTCATCTGTACAAAATGATTTTTTTCATGGAGTAGTTTTGTCCAAATAAAGAAAATTGTATAATCTTAATAGATAACTCTTATTTTAAGGGGATGATTTGATACATGACATAAAGTTCTTTTATAATTCTTGGTACATTTATATCTGCTTCATCACCTTACTCATCATTATATTAATTAGATGAAAACTTATATTCCTTCTATACATAACTGACTTGTTCTTCAGTTTTGTCACCTTCATTTTCTGTGAGGAGAAGTGTATCTACTACAATGATTGAGGAAGCCTGAATGTTTGAACTGCGGAGCCTTATTGGGCTCTGGTACGTGGCAGGATTAATCCCATTTCTCACTCCACGTTTCATGAAAAACTTAGAGTTCTCTGCCATTGGATTTCGGAAGTAGATATTGCTGGAACATTTTCTGATAGTTTTTACTGACTTCGTGGCCCGATAATTGCAGCTGATGTATCGGCCAAATGCATTCCGAAATGTCTTATTGAAAAGGGTGTAGACCAAAGGATTCACCCCTGAGGAAACGTAGCCTATCCACACAAATACCTCTAGGAGCATTTTGAGAGTAGTCTGGTTGCAGGAATCACATAAAACTAAAGTTATATTTGTAATAAAAAAGGGGCACCACATAAGCAAAAAGAGAGAAAAAACAATCCCTAGAACCTTGGAGGCTCTCTGTTCATTGGAAATGGTCTGCACGGACTTTTTTCCAACTCTGGACATTCTTCGCCTAAGTGTGTCATCACTTGAGTTGGGCAGAGTTTTGTCTTTGTGAGAACTATCCAGCATTGCCACCTTTTCAGGAGATGAGCAAGGTGTTTCTTTGGAACTTTGGAAAACTGTAGACACAGCCAGCCACGTTAGGCGTTGAGGTGGCTTGTTTTTGACCAAGTAAGCTTTCTTCTGTAAAGCATGGATAGTGAGAAAGTAGGTGACAATCATGATTGCCAGAGGTGTGAAGAAGGCAGCCAGTGAGCCAAAGAGCATGAAGTTGCCAAAACGGTCCTTTGTCAGCACACAGGTGATGTTGTTTGGGTTACCCACATCAGTTTCTATCCCTCTAATAGGTACTGGAATGGCAATGCCTAAGGAAGGGGAAACAAGAAATATTGAGTTAATTTTATGACCTTTGACTGTTAGAGTAGGTCCTTTTAGAGTTTATCTTAGTGACTTTATGTGGTTAATGGTTAGTGGATTGTCATTCTTAGTACACACAATGCAGAATCTATTAAAGCATTTAATTAAAGGAAGATTTAACAAATAGACCCAAGTAAGCAAACCTGATGTTTTTAGACAGAGATTGATTAGTGATTTCAAGTTATATTTTAAGCTTCCCTAAAGCTGTAGTATGTCAATGAAATAGGAGAGAATGTCTTCATTTTTTCTCCATTTCTCATAATCTGTTTGCGTTTGTTGATCTATCCCAGGTTAAGAAAAAGGAGTTCAGATGAGAATTTGCTTTATCTTTATACTCACCATAGTTGATTTAAAGAGACTTCAGAGTACATTCATGCAGTATCTTAATTCTAGATAGATACCTATTGTCTTTGAGGCTACACAGTTTCATTTAACAGACATTTTCATTATTTGAAATTTATGAGTGTCTTAATCTTTTCTCTGACGACTTAAGGAAAACTAAGAGTTCATTGGTTTTTTTGTATTTTTTTTTTAATATTTTATTTATTTGACACAGAGAGATCACAAGTAGGCAGAGAGGCAGGCAGAGAGAGAGGGGGAAGCAGGCTCCCCGTTGAGCAGAGAGCCCGATGTGGTTCGATCCCAGGACCCTGAGATCGTGACCTGAGCTGAAGGCAGAGGCTTTAACCACCCAGATGCCCCAAGTTCATTGTTTTTTTAAAAATGCTGCTTAAATATTTGAGATCATATGAATCATGAAATTTACTTTCTTTTCCTTTTTTTAATTTATTTTTATTTTTTATTTTATTAACTTATAAGGTATTATTTGCTTCAGGGGTACAGGTCTGTGAATCATAAGTTTGACACAATTCGCAGCATTCAACATAGCACATACCCTCCCCAGTGTCCATCACCAGCCACCTTATCCCTCCCCCCAACTCCCCAGCAACTCTCAGTTCGTTTCCTGAGATTAAGCATCTCTTATGGTTTGTCTCCTTCCCGATCCCATCTTGTTTCTTTTTTTCCCTCCCTTCCCCCCATGACTCCCTGCCCTGTTTCTCAAATTCCTCATATCAGAGAGATCATATGATAATTGTCTTTCTCTGATTGATTTATTTCGCTTAGCATCATACCCTCTAGGTCTATCCACGTCATTGCAGATGGCAAGATTTTGGAGGTTTTGATGGCTGCATAGTATTCCATGGTGTATATATACACATGACATTTTCTTTATCCATTCATCTGTTGATGAACATCTAGGTTCTTTTCGTAGTTTGGCTGTTGTGGACTTTGCTGCTATAAACATTCGGATGCACATGCCCCTTGGGATCACTACATTTGTATCTTTAGGGTAAATACCCAGTAGTGTGATTGCTGGGTCATAGGGTAGCTCTATTTTCAACTTTTTGAGGAACCTCCATACTGTTTTCCAGAGTGGCTGCACCAGCTTGTGTTCCCACCAGCAGTGTAGGAGGGCTCCCCTTTCTCCACATCCTCGTCAGCATCTGTCGTTTCCTGACTTGTAAATTTTAGCCATTCCAACTGATGTGAGATGGTATCTCACTGTGGTTTTGATTTGTATTTCCCTGATGCTGAAAAAGTGATGTTGAACACTTTTTCATGTGTCTCTTGGCCACTTGGATGTGCCACAGAATGGGAGAAGATATTAGCAAATGACATATCAGATAAAGGACCAATATCCAAAATCTATAAAGCACTTATCAAGCTGAACACCCAAAGAACAAGTAATCCAGTCAGGAAATGAGCAGAAAACATGAACAGACATTTCTGCAAAAAAGACATCAGATGAAATTTATTTTCAAGTTGAGAAATATCCAACAGATATGAAAGAAATATATCTCATGCTAATTTTCTAATACTTTAAATACCATGGAGTGGGTATTGAAATATGATCTTGCCTATGAATCTCAAAGTACTTCATGTACACAGCCTTTTTATGGTAGCTGAAGAACCCTTGACAAAAATATTTTCTTCAAATCCTTTCTCACAGGGAGGTTACTGCTTTTCCTACTTTTCCTCAACTACACCACCAGAAAGCAGATTCTGTATACTTACTGTTCTACACTAGAAGTCAGCACATCACAGCTGGAGGGCCGAATCTGGCTTGCATTCTGTTTTTGTAAATAAAATTTTACTGGAACACAGCCATCCCCACTTGTTAACAAATTGTCTATGATAGCTTTTATTCTCTTGCTGCAAAGTTGAGTAGTTGTGACAGAAACCATTAGAGCCTGCAAGCCTAAAATATTTACTCTCTTGCCCTTTACAGGAAAAGTTGACTGACCCCTGCTGTACCCTGTTAATTCTAAGTGGTTGTTCCACTTTTCTCCCTTTTGAAGTCTACTGATAAAATGCTTACAGTACTCTGTTTTCCATGGAAGTCATCTACCATCCTCCAGGACATCTGTCCATCTTCCTCAGTAGATTGAGCACCTTGCTAAGGCCTTCCTCTCCACTGCTCCACTGCCATTACCTTCCAAGGTTACCTTCCAAGTTCCATGACTTGATCTTATTGATGACCCTTCTGACACCTTCATTTTGTGTCGAATTCCACTCTAATTTCTTTTATTACTTTTAAAATTTTATTTCAATTCCAGTTTAGTTAACATACAGTGTTAAATTAGTTTCTAGTGTATCAACCCTCATTATTTGCACTCCTGAAGGCATCGTAAACCCTCTTAAGGCTGTCCCGTTTCTAAAACCAAAAACTTTGATATTTCCCTTTCTTGTCCTGCTACTCTTCATTAGTGCGGGACTTCTTTTTACAGTTTTGTTGACTTCTAGTCCATTCATCCTTCTCTATTTTCACATTCTATTAACCTCCTTCAAGGCTCACCCTTCTCAACCAGCTTGGTGGTCAATAACATAAGCTTTCACTGATACTTTTTGTACCTTTATCCCCTTATTCTTTCATAACTTACTCTTTGTCAGGTCTTACCTAGGATAACTAAGTCCAGAAGAAAGTGAGCTCTTGTAGCATTTTGCAGAATTTAAAAACTGAACTAACCCTATCATCTGCTTTTTCTTCTACAAAGTTATTAAATTGTCACTGGTCCTGCAAAGGGTGATGAAATGAACACAGCATCGATCTTGGCCTTGGTGCAAGAAAGCTATTAACGGTCTTTAAGCCAACTATTTAAAACCTCTAGATTTCGGGATACCTGGGTGGCTTAGTCGGTTAAGCATCTGCCTTCGGCTCAGGTCATGATCCCAGAGTGCTGGGGTGGAGCCCCATGTCAGGGCAGGGAGCCTCCTTCTCTCCCTCCCTCTGCTCCTCCCCTCCTGCTCATGCACGCTCTCTCTCTCTTTCTCTCTCAAATAAATAAATAAAATCTTTTTAAAAAATAAAACCTCTAGGTTTCTTTTCTCATCTATAAAAGGAAAAAAAATGAATTTATAAGATCCCTTCCAAAGCTATAAATTTGGAGTTTTCTTTTTATTCTTTTCCACCTGTATACTTAACACTTTGTATTAGTCTAATTTGTTTATAATCTGCCTTCCTTGAATATAGAGGCTCTTTTTTTATCTTTGTATTCTTGATATCTAGTATATCATAGGTACGCAACAGAGATTTGATCTGCTTATGGATTCATGTGAACCAACTTTAATTGGGTTATCACTTCTAGCAGTAGGCTATTTATTGGCTTGATCATATTTCATGGTTTCAAATGTTGTAGTTCTTCTTAAGGATAATTTCTCCTCTTTTCTCCCTGCCTTTGCCCTGTTTCCTCCATGTTAACCCAACACATACATACCTCACACTGTCTCTCCCATCCTCTCCCTTATTGCAGTGAGGTTGGGATATGGGACTTCTGGCATGAGCTACTATAGTTTCCCTCCTTTCCACTTTAAATTTTGGTGACTGTTACCCATTATCTCTCATGCCCTTTCTCTGGCTTCTTTTGCGGGGGAGGCTTTTCTGCTCAGTCAGCGTCTATCCCCAAAACTAGCCTATCTCACTGTTTGCAAACCTGTTTGTTCTGAATAGACTTTTCTTTGACCCTTATTTCTTCACAAGTCAGAGCAGTAACACTCCTTACTTTTACCTCCAAACTTTTCAAAAGAGGTTTGGCCCTGGTATTATTTCAGGAACATAAAGGTCACTTTCATTATCTTACTTTTTTTGCCCAGGGTTCTTAACCTGTTAGAGAGAGACCATGTCTTTTTCTTGTTTTCCTTTAGCATTCCAGATCTCTCTTGATTTTTTTTCCTCTTTGAATGTTTTCTTTTTTTTTCCTAGGAAGAAGTGAATCTGCTAATCAGACTATTGATGATCATAGTAATTGTGAATCTTTTTCTGATACTAACATATAAGAGGTCTGATACTTATGCTATACTTCATGCTATGATACTCTATTATAGAAGCTATCTTTGAGCTTTAGAGGTGGGCACAAGGGCATAAGGCAATTTAGAAGAAATATTATTTTCTTCTGTAAATCATTTCTGAATATCACTAGTGTCTCTCTTAAAACCTCTGATTAAACATATATCCGAAACACTTCTGTAGACACTTACTGCCTTTATTCTATACACATATTGGCTTCCAAGATGAATGTATGATCTTTTGTACCTGCATACAAAATGTTTGGGTTGTTTTTTTTCTTTTTTCTCTTTTCCTGTTTATTTTCTTAAGTGTGACTGAAGATGCATTTTATTTTTTTGTTACTTTAGTACTAATTTTGAGATTCTGCATGCTGCCTAGACCTTAATGACCTTTTGACAAAAATAAAATCTGTTTTCAGACTTAATCTTCCTGCATGTCAAAAACAAAGCAGGAAGATATTTTAGTAAACTTGTGAAGATGGTTCTTTCTGAGGACATGAAATTTTTGGTTTTTCACACATGTTGTTGATAGTGTGGTTTTATATGATGATATGGCATAAAGAGCTTGTGTTGGTATACCAGTAGTCTGCCTTGACCTCTCTTGCTAAGTTTCACAGCCTACCGGGCCTGGTATATTTCTTACCCAAAAGAAACCAAAAGCTATTTATACCACCCCACACCCTGCCATTCCGCACATACCTATTGAAATTAGCCATACCACTGTAATCTTGATGAATGCTGTGGCTCGTGAGTTATATTGATTGGCCTGGATTGGCTTTTTGATGGCTATATAACGATCCACGGAAATGGCACATAGATGCATGATGGATGCAGTAGAAAAAAGAACGTCAAGAAATAACCAGGCAGGGCATAGAACAAGTGGGAGGGGCCACATAGCCTCTGAAACACAAAACAAAAACATATTCTCTTATGAATGGCAATCTTCAATTTACAGTTTCTTTTTAAAGTGATACATAGTTTTTAACTTTTTTTTTTTTAAGATTTTATTTATTTATTTGACAGAGAGGGAGAGATCACAAGCAG
>CM053605.1:5294896-5326579 GCA_028646535.1 Procyon lotor | reverse complement strand
TTTAAATACATTTTCTATTTTGTATAGTAGTCACAACACCCTTTTTCAAAATCAGCAGTTTAGCATTTTTAGCATTCATTTGACTGCAGTTGCTCTTTTTTCTGTTCCCACAGTATTGCAGCTGGAACTTAACCTTGCTAGTCAAATAAAATTAATTTTTTAATTAATTTTTAATACAAAAGCTGTTTTTGTATAAAAAGAATATTTTACCATGTAGAGGAAGCAATATAATGTGGCAAAAAGGGTATTAGAATGGGAGTCTCAGTGAAACCTAGGATTTGGCCATTTCTAGCAATAAATAGCAGTATGATCTTTGTTTATAGCAAACTCTCATTTGGTGAAATAATTAAGTGAAATGATCGGACTTTTCTTTTTGACAGAAGTAGTTCTTGAATAAAGTTTGCAAAAGCAATGACTTTAGATTATTCTGGAAAAAATGGATTGTTATTCTTCCATATTCCATCATTCACTCCAGCCACTGGGGACTTACGGTTTAAAAAGAAAGTGTCAGGATTAAACATAGTACTTAACTTACATAACAAACTCTTATAAAAAGCATTTACTCTATACCTCATACAGTCTTAAGCACCTTAGAAATAATAACTTGGAAAAAATTCAGTTTTTAGATATGATACTGAATATCCTACATAGCTTTCCAATAAATTTACTTAGGCAAGTATCTGTAACACATATGGGTTGATACGTTATATATTATACATACACCTAGTATATATATATTTGCAGTTCCAAAACACCTAAAATTTGTTTTAGGGTTTCCCCTAGAATATTTCAGTTAGAGTCCACTTTTCTTTTTTTTTCTTTTTTTCTTTTTTTTAGAATCCACTTTTCTAACATAAACACATACACACAGATTTTAGACCTTGCTATAAAAGCAAATTACTTCCATGTAGAACAAATGTCATATATATGAGATTATCTAAATCCTTTTTATAGTTTAATTGTTGTACATACACTGACAAAATATAAACAACTTTTCCTAGTTTTTGCATGATTATCTGACTTTGACAGATAATTGGGATAATTGAAGAAAGACCAAGATACCATTTTAGGATTTCAGAGCACCAAGAAACTCTTCAGTTGTGAACTGTTTAAAATCAAGAAGCCTGGGGGTGGGATCCTTAGCATCCCACACCAAAAAAATAAAAAAATAAAAGGCTATCATTTAGGAAAAGGGTTTTGAGATAGACTTGAATATTTTTTTTCAAAAGTGTACAAATTAATGTTTGAGAAGCAGTGTTTTAGAAGATTCTGGGGAACATTGTGTCTTGGGTCTTAAAAAGATGCACCAGGGGCGCCTGGGTGGCTCAGTCATTAAGCGGCTGCCTTCGGCTCAGGTCATGATCCCAGGGTCCTGGGATCAAGCCCCGCATCGGGCTCCCTGCTTGACAGGAGGCCTGCTTCTCCCGCTACCACTCCCTCTGCTTGTGTTCCCTCTCTCGCTGTGTTTCTCTCTGTCAAATAAATAAAATCTTTAAAAAAAAAAAAAAAAAGATGCACCAACATTTGTTCACTGTTTTAGGATAGGCACTCAGAATGCCTCATAGGAAGGAATTTATGCAGGACCTCTCAAAATAAATCAAGTATGGCAGAGAAATCTGTCTTTAGAGAGAACCTTAATTAGTTAGATTTTTCTCCCTCTTAGTCATAGTATTCAGATTTTCTGTTAATAAGTAGAAAAGGACTTTGGACATGAAAGGCAGTCCAAAATAAGAGTGGACCTTAGCTTAAGTAAACTAACAGTTCAAGTAGAGTGAAAATAATCACATATGACTGAAAGAATTGTGCAGTGGAAACTACTTGAAATGATGCTACATTTTGAACTGTCCTGACGTTCTACATTTAGGACTGAGTAGAAGACAGAAAAATAAGATGTAGACCTACATCAACAAGAGATACTGATCATAGTTTTAAACTTACCTGTTTAGCTTTTCTAATTATGGGTTATATGTTTTTAAATTAATATCTGGAAAATTCTAGTCATAAATCTAGTAGCCGTGAGCAGGAAGCCACAATAGGACTCTCATGTAAAAAGTACAAGTCTTTGGAAAATAGACAACTTGACTTTTAATTGTGGACTAAAAGTGATAGCTCTTTCGCGCTCCTATGAAACCTTGTTAGGCTCACTTTCCAAAGGAATGAATTTATTTTATAAACTCCCAATTTTCAGGGGCATCTGGTTGGCATAGTCGGTTAAGGGACTGCCTTCATCTCAGGTCATGATCCTGGGATCCTGAGATTCAACCCTGCGTTGGGCTCCCTGCTCAGTGGGGAGCCTGCTTTTCCCTCTCCCCACTCTCTCACCCACCCCCCGACCCCTGCTCATGCTCTGTCTCACTATTTCCTCTCTCTCAAATAAATAAATAAAATCTTAAAAAAAATAAACTCCAGTTTCGGTACATGAAGCAGATATTAAAATTAATGCGGATTGCTAGGATTTTTTTATTTTAGTCAGTACTTATTGCTAACAGTAGAAATACTGAGGCATGATAGAGAATTTTTTTTAAGGAGACTATGATATGAGGTTTAGGATTAACAGAGATGGATCTTGGGGCGCCTGGGTGGCTCAGTGGGTTAAAGCCTCTGCCTTCGGCTCAGGTCATGATCTCAGGGTCCTGGGATCGAGCCCCGCATCGGGCTCTCTGCTCAGCGGGGAGCCTGCTTCCCTCTCTCTCTGCCTGCCTCTCTGCCTACTTGTGGTCTTTCTCTCTGTCAAATAAATAAATAAAATCTTTAAGAAAAAAAGAGAGAGATGGATCTTTATTATTAACCTTTATAATTGAAAGTTTCATGAAGGTACTAGTCAATAGGCTTTTTATGAAATGAACATAAAAGTAACATGACTGCATTAAATTAATAGAAATCTTTTATATAAAGCAAAAAGAAAAAAATCTTGTCTGCCTAAATAGATTCTGGTAATATAAGAATTTATACAAATTAAAAACTGTTCTAGACATTATCAGACATAAAGGAATATTCCCTAGTCCAGATACTTTAAATTCTAAAATTGTCTTTTCAGTTAGTATTAATTTGATAGGCTCAAGGTTAGAAAAGTTTCTTACTTTGGTGTAGGGTAGATTAACTATTCCAAAACTTTATATGTTATTTTTATTAGGAGTTTTTTTTGTTTGTTTGTTTTTAAAGATTTTATTTATTTATTTGACAGAAAGAGATCACAAGTAGGCACAGAGGCAGGCAGAGGGAGAGGGGGAAGCAGGTCTCTGCTGAGCAGAGAGCCTGATATGGGGCTCGATCCCAGGACCCTGAGATCATGACCTGAGCCGAAGGCAGAGGCTTAACCACTGAGCCACCCAGGTGCCCCTTATTAGGAGTTTTAATTTGTTTTAAGGATTTATAATTTCATTTATTTGTTGTATTATGTCCAGTTTATTTCCATAAGAACTTACTATACTATTTAAAATTGACCAGTTATATATTTATATAGAAAGAAATATATATATAAGAGTCAATGTAAGGGAAATAAGTTATCAGGTATTTGAACTAAGTTAATTACTGCTATTCTGGGCCTCTAAACTTATCTTTTTCATAAAATTTAAGACAGAAGAAGGAAAACTTTTAAATTATATAGTATTTGTTGTCTCACAAAAAGTGCACAAAATTTCTTTGAAAAACCTTACTCTTCTCCTACCTGCTCCCAAATTAATCTTAAAAGAGGAATTTATTTTTTTATTTATTTTTAAAAGATTTTATTTATTTGACAGAGAGAGAGAGATCACAAGTAGGCAGAGAGGCAGGCAGAGAGGGGGAAGCAGGCTCCCCACTGAGCAGAGAGCCCGACGTGGGGCTCGATCCCCGGACCCTGAGATCATGACCTGAGCCGAAGGCAGAGGCCTTAGCCCACTGCTACCCAGGTACCCCATTAAAGAGGAATTTGATTTCAGTAAAATAGGAATAATGGCACTTCTGTGGATGCCTGAAATAATTACAGAGTGGTAATTATAGGAGCAAAACAAATCTTGTTGAGTTGTGGATTATATATAGTTCATTACTTATCTAAAAATAGCACAAAGAGTTTGTTGCTTAAAATGAAGACTTGAATGCTTCTAATACCACCATACATAAGGGGTGGTAGAATTGGTGTTCAATTACATCAATTTCTATTTGTCTCCAGACAAGAGTCAACAACTTCACAGACATGAGCCCAGGTCTAATATCTTCCTCAGAAGAGAGATCTGGTGATTATCTCAAAGATTCGTACAAGTATTAAGACCCAAGTATTCTGTATCACTTAATATGAAATATAACTTTAAAAAAATATTGGGTTATGCTTTGTCCCTAGAGAAAACTCTGACTGTCTTGTTAGGTACAGTTATGTAAGATGTAAATGTTGGCTATTTGTTAAATATGACCGTTATGGTTGACATAATTTCTCATTTCATTTGAGAAAGCAGTGTTAAAGAGTAAGTTAAGACTGTGAATTCTGGAGTCCATTCTCTGGGATTCAACTCATGTCTTTGCCATTTATTTATTCTTCTGTCCTCTCTTGTAAAATGGGGATAATGATGATGATACCAGTTTTATGGGATTGCTTTGTAAAGTGTTTAAAACAATGTCTAGCACAGAGAAAGCGCTCAATAAATGTTAGCTCTTATTACCATTACTGTTTGACAGAAATTAGCCTTCCCATTAAAGCACTCCTACTTAGAAATGTTAAGTCATATCATCACTGTAAAACCAGTATGTTTGTCCTCCTGTCTACTGTAGCAAGAGTGCATGTATCCAGTTGAACTTAAAGCTTTTTTTTAAAAAAAAGGCATGAGAATGTCATGAAATTTGTCATGACATTTAAAAAATTTGTCATGAAAGTATGCCTTTTACTCTCTCTATATATTTATGTGTATGTATATATATATAAATAGCAAACATAAATGACCTATATACATTGCATGCTTGGCTATTTATTTATTTTGCTTTCTTTTTAATGGGTATAGAAACCTGAGTTTTTTAGCCAGAAACTCCATTTCCTGGTGAGATGCACTGATTTGATCTGAAACCTGCTTTTTTGGTAGCTTTTTAGTTTGGAAAGCTGAGTTACATGATTAATTCAGAAAAATAAGTAAAATTAATCTATTAATCTGAGACATAAGATATTTGCCTTTTGAGGATTTTTTAATGACTATATTTTTAAAGCTATCCCAACAGGACTGTGCCTATAGAGTTTACCAAGGTAAATAGTTCATGAGTATATTGGAGTAAGACAGATCCTAAATAACCTAATAGCCAAAAAAGACATGGGATTCTCAAAGTACCCATTTTTTATTCTCAGAAATTCTTATGTTTCTGTCTTAATCGTTCAGAAGAGAAAGACATAGATTGGTGCTTTGGTTTTTATTGTGAAGCTTGTTTTGTTTTTGTTGTCATTTTCCCACTACATTTGAACATATGAAATATTCTGGGATTAGATTTCTAATAATAGTGTTTTCAATATTTCAACTGATTTAATACTTATAATTTTTTTTCTTGGTTTTTTAAATTTCCACTTTCCTTTTTGTTTTTTTGTTTTTTAAGATTTTACTTATTTATTGGACAGAGAAACCGCATGAGAGGGAATACAAGCGGGAGTGGGAGAGGGAGAAGCAGGCTTCCCGCCAAACAGGGAGCCCAACCTGGGGGACCTGAGCTGAAGGCAGACGCTTAACGACTGAGCCATCCAGGCGCCCTCAATTTCCACTTGCCAGAAAGAAGTGCCTTTAATTGCTTTCGTCCCTTATTTAAGAATTGGGTAGAGCAACATTTCACTACTGCATAAATAACTGATTTTCTTTTTCTTTTACTGCTGTACATCTGTTTCATCTCTGGTCAGACTCACATCCAGACTAAATCACATATTTAAATATATAAACTTTTCTCAGATTCTGCTAATACGTGCCAATTGTTGTGCTTGTAATGTGCTGGGCCTTAGTTGACCATTGCAGGATTCAGCGTCTGGGATGTCTTGCTTCAGATCCCTATCTTTCAGCCATTTATTTTATACACCCTCTTACGGTTGTACTGCAGATACTGTTTCTGCTTTAACTGTGAGACATGGATTACAACTTAACTTATAAATAAACCAGCAATGAACAATGAATGACCAAACACTGTATTTTCTCCCTTACATTTTTAATCATTTATTTAATGAAAGTTCAGAGAAGTTCATGAAGTATGAACAGCCTGTCTTTTTTATATTGGCATGTGATGTTCTGTTTTCCTTTGCATCCTACTCAGGCATTTCTTTTCTTTTTTTTTCTTTCTACTCAGGTATTTCTAAATGCCTTCTAAGTAGGCATTTTCAAGCCTTATGTTATAAGCCACTAACTTAGGATCATGGATTTGGGGAATTATACACCAGACAGTCAAAACTAGACCTACAAAGCAGAGGTTAAGTCTAGTGCTTCCAGAATGGAAGAAGTGGCAGAAACCTACATACCTACAGTGTGATGTAGGTATCAGTTCATTTGAGAGACCATGTTAGGCCAGTCATCATAATCTTGGTAAAATAGAAATTCTGTTTAGAAAAAAAGAGCAAACTATTGTATAATAAAATATTTTATAAATCATTGATTGAATAACATACTGCTCAGCATAAGAGTCAGTTTTTAAAGTTTCACTGCTCTCCCTTTTTTTAATTTAATTATATTAGAATGTTAACTAATGTAAAGTTTCTTTTGTTACTTTCATTTAATTTCCCTGAGATAATTAAAAGCACTCATACCACTCAGTGGTAATTAATGTTTTATGTTTACAGAATCAGGGACACTTTTGTTTGTACAGGCTTCTGAAGTTCAGAAGATGATTCCCATAATGAGAAAAGAATACACAAAATCTATTCCTGCCTTTAAAGTTATCAGAAATTCTTATAACTGCATTAATTTAGAACGTCTTTGTATTTCTTAACATGTGAAGGACTATAAAAATCTTAGTATTTGAAGTCAAGTCCTAATTTATATGTGCAGTTTCCAATTTATGAATGCATCCTTTTGAAGCTTTGTAGAGGGCAGAGTATGCATTTTTCATACACTTTCTCTTAGAAATAGAATAATGTTTTTAATAATGAATTTAAAGCAATAATTTTTAAATAGTGTTTAAGTTCCCAGGTTAGTTTAGTTTTTAAAAATCTAATCCCCCAGTATTGCTTCATTACTGATAGTAAAAGTGTTTGGGACCATGAAAGATTTTATTTTATAAATAAAAATTAACAAACGTTTGAAAGAATGAAATGAAGTTAAAACATTTCATAATTATTTAGGACATAAATAGGAAGAGATTCCATATATTTTGTGTTAAAATATGTTGGATTTTCTGCTAACATTTATTGCCAAGAATATCTTGGGCCCCCAAAGTTTAAATATAAGCTTAGTTGTCAGCTGCCTAGATACCTACTGTTTTTCTGTGAACTACATGGAATTACCTCTTTTATCTGTTTTTGTGTTTTATCCGGTTGCTTTAATACTATGGAACTTAGCTTTTTAAGATTCTTTATTTAGCTGATAATTTGAGTATCTACCACAGTAATTTGCATATAATAGATATTTGATATGGACTTTAGAGTTAAAATTCAGTTCTATGTAACTTATTCAATCTCATTTCAAAATAATTTATCAATTAAATTTTATGGTAGTATAAGATGAGCATTGTAACATTTTCTGTATGTCTAGCAAAAGCATAATTTAAAGAGTGTGATTTTACAGGTAAATTATTACTGTGTGTATGGAGATGAGAACCTTGAATCAAGTATCTGTAGTCTTTACCAAATATACATAATATTTCTACATAATCCTCATTTACTTTATTTCTTTTAAACTTTTTTTGGAATCAAGATCCTTTAGGTTCTCCTTTAGAGTAAGATTTCTTAATTATTTTCCATGGTTACATGTTATACTAAAATATTCAAAAAGTTACAAATTTATAAAAGGGATAGATAGATATTATTAATGATTAGAGAGTCCATTAAAGCAGTAGAACCTTACTTATTACTGCTTGCCCTGCTATAGAATTTAAAATCTCGGTTAGATGTTAATTTAGAATGGAAAGTTTAGCCTGTCACTATCTGATACTTGGGGGATAAAATACTTAATTTTAGATATCTTTATATAATTACTTAAAAATGTAACATTTAAAACTAAATATAATAGTTTAAATTGGAGTTTTTATTCTCCCTCTCATGCATATTCTAGTTAAATAAACTTTACTTCTTTAACCTGAAATATTTTTATCCTCACCATATAAACATAATTTCAAGAAGCCCTATCTGCTACAAATTATCATTTTTCTTAAGCAGTTAATGAGTGGAATATCAATTTATTGCCAAGCACTGAATAAGTCAAGTATCTTCTTAATGCTGATTCTTAGAAGCCCTAATAATTTATCAGCATAATTATTTGTATTTACCCAAATTCTATAACTAGAGATGTTACACATAAATGAAAACTATTTTATTTTAATATCCTTATCTTTTTTCTTGTAACAAACTAATATTTTAATATCAAGCTACATTATTATTATAATAACTCAGGTTTTGGTCACTTGTTTTAATAGTTTATTTTTAATAAATTTTTGATAATATTTCAAATCAGATTTTTCTTACATGTATCAAGGACATGGATCGTTAGAAATCATAAAAATTAAATAGATGAATCATTTCTTAGGACACTGTGAGCCAGACTATTTCCTTTAGTAACTAAACATAATATTTTCTTAACATGACACGTGTAAGAATTATGTTTAAGGCTAAGGTATACAAACGATAAAGAAATGTAACAAGAACTTTTAGAACAATTCTAATTTTAAATTGGTGATTAGTGATTCAAATTGGAATTGAGTGATTCGAAGATTTTGTCATTAATCAATAACCCAGCACATCACTGTCACAAAAGTGTCAGTTTTTGCTGTTGCTTTTTCAAGGGAAAAAAAAGCATTAATAATGAGAAAGTTAAAGTATAGGTCTGTTCTTCACTATAATTTTTAGGTGATGAATGCAGAATCTGTGAATATCGCTAACTTGGATGACTTTTTAAATGATTAGATGGCTGATTAGATTTTTATTAGATGCCTGGGGAAGGAGTAGAATTGTTTCTAAGAAATTATTATTTTTTCATTAAAGATTTTTATTTATTTTTTTGACAGAGAGAAAGAGATCACAAGTAGGCAGAGGCAGGCAGAGGGGTGGGGGAAGCAGGCTCCCTGCTGAGCAGAGAGCCCAGTGCAGGGCTCAATCCCAGGACCCTTAGATCATGACCCAAGCCGAAGGCAGAGGCTTTAAACCCACTGAGCCACCCAGGCGCCCAGTTTCTAAGAAATTATTTTTTGCTCTTTAAAACTAATTATTAACCGAAGAAAATGATGGAAATGAGGAACTGTTTACTCACTGTATCTTTAAATGGTCCAAGTCCATCTTTAAAGACTGAATATCCATTTCTCTGATAGTATGTCATGGTTCTGTGATTTGATGCCGGAAACAAAGTGAAATACTTACCAAACATTATTGTCAAGAGGGCAATCGGCATCACAAACAATCCAACCAGCAAATCAGCCACTGCCAGGGACATTAGAAAATAATTGGTAGCATACTGCAGCTTTTTCTCCAGTGAAACAGCCAGAATAACCAGGATGTTCCCACCAACTGTGGGTATTATGACCAGGAGTATCAGAAGAGCTGCCCAGCGTGGTTTATTTCCCTGTTGCTCACCAATCTGTTTCATTTCCTCTGGTATCGATTCTGTCTGTAATCCAGACCAGTTAGCAAAGATTAAGTGATGAAAGGAGCTCTGCAAAATGTGCTCAGGAATTGTGCTCTGTTCTGATATTCTGTAAGAGAAGGCCATTCGCTGTTTTTGTGTGATGCGATCCAGTTCCGGCCAGTGGTCTGCATGGTCGGTAGCTAAGCTGGGAATCTGCTTTTTAAAGGCATTGTACCTGGGCCAAACACTCAAAGCCAAAGTTGACTCCTTCCTTTAAAAATTTTTTTGCAGTTCTCGAAAATGAGTGTGTACAAGCTTCTGTCCATTTCTGTAGGTAAGGCCCAGGGGTTTAGTCTTCTGCAGAGGCTCAGATTTCAGAAGGCTTAGTGAAAGAACCTGATAGCTGTGAAACAAAGACTGTTTATTAGTTTCTCTCTCCTCTCTCCACACACCCCCTCTCTCTCTGCTGTAGCAATAGACTCATGTGTGAATTTGAATGCCAATGAGTTCCAAGCGTTCCCCCTAGATTTAAAATACGTAGATTGCATTATTTTATTTTGTTATTTTCAAAAAAACAAAAAACTCTTGAACTCAGTGGTCCTTCCCATCTCAATAGGTCCCTTGTGCATTTGTGACATTGCAACTTATTTCCACAGTCATGTTCCTGATATGCCTCAGGTCACGAAACAGGAGATGCATTAATTTTTTCAGTAGTTATGAAAAAAAAAAAAAGGTTAGATGTTTCCTGACCCTTGAATGACGTTTTACCTTTACCTTAGAATATGTATAGAAGGATAGAAACATTAAAGCACTAAATAGTTCTGAATAGAACTTTTTGGTAACACACTGGTTAACCACCTAGAAATTCTTAAAGCCCACCTAAGGTCCATATACATGATTTACCAGCTAGTAATCCTTATTTGTAGTTGGGTTTTATCTGATCAGGATTATCTTAATACTGACATAGGTGCCATTTTTATGCAACATTTTAAAACTCCTTTAGTTTGAGGGAAGGAAAAAAAAATAGGTATTAGTAGGATCTAAATAATTGTTTTTAATAACTTCATCTTTCAGAGAAGGCCTCTTACTGTCACAGATATTTTCCAAATTTATAACTTTATGCCAAATTTGAAACAGTTCTTTTTTTAAGCAGTCATTTTTTTTTTTAACCTCCCCAGTTTCCTTGGGAAGGAAGATAAGCTAAGAGGAAGATTAAACCATTAATTCATAAAATCCGTAAATCCAGGGGCACCTGGGTGGCTCAGTCGGTTAAGCATCAACCTTCAGCTTTTAGGTCATGATCCCAGTGTCCAGGGATTGAGCCCCGAGTCAGGGCCCCCTGCTCAGAAGGGAGCCTGCTTCTCCACTTGTGCTCTCTCTCTTCCTCTCAAATAAATAAATAAAATCTGTAAATCCTATATTAAATATTTCTCCTGTAACATTGGTAAAATTTTCGTTTTGGTTTTTAAGCCACTGAATAGAAATGAAAGTTACGGTAGCAGTTTTTTTGAAGAAAGAAAAAAAAATCTTTAGATTAATTCTGTATTTATTTGTAAAATACTTACCTCTTCTTGTTACTCTCCCGAGCATGTCATCTGATCTGCTCAGTAGACCTGCTTGCTACTCTGACTGAAGTCCTCTCATTGACTTATTCAGAGCCTTGCGCACTGGCGCTTGAAAGCAATGAAACAAATGTGTTGTATAGCTGCGGGCATGCCAAGGAGGTTATTTCCTCTTTGATACACTCATTTTTAGAAAGCAGCAGCATTCATTATAATTCATAAAACTTCCAGTTAAATATGTTGAACCAGTTCATGACCCTATTATGTTGTATTCTTAAGAGCTCTCTTTGATATTTGAGGGACTGAAATAAACTCTGTCATTTTCACTTAGGATAGTTTTGTTTTGGATTAACACAGAGCTGTTTTTCCCATTTGAAAAAAATAAGATATAATCTAGAGATTCTAGAGCTTTCATTCTGTGAAGAGTGTGCCCTGTGAGCCTTATAGTGGTTTCCAGAGTTCTAATTTCAGAACAAGATTATTGTTCAGCTTTTATGCGTTTGCTGTGGAACACAATTAATTTTCTCTGGTTGCAACCTTATATAGAAGAACACAGAAGGGTCAGAATTCTACATATGTGCATAGATTTTATCAGAAACTTTCATTGCTCATTTTTAAACGGATGGCCTCTGGATTGGGGGGGTTGGTTCATTGGCAGTTTTTGTTGATTTTTTTTCACAGATATATTGGGGAAGGTATACAGTATGTAATAAAAATATATTTCTGCCCTATTTCAGAAAATTGGTGTAAAAATTTTAACAGCTATGCTATCTTAAGTTTTTCTAGACTGTAACAGACTAGCTTAGCATTAGAACTTGAGCCTTCTCAAAGTTTCCTTTTTAAAAGATCATAGATCACTCATTTTTAAAGTGTTTAATTCTAGGTCAGCAATAACATTTGTGCCCTTTTTCTGTTTCAAATTTATATTCTTAACTTTTGTGGAAGTTATTGGAAAGTTTGGTTCATTTCAGTTCTAATGACCACTTCAGATTTAATTCAGTGTTTGCTGCTTTTTTTAAAACTCAGAATTCAGTATTTTTTTTTCAGTATTTTAGAAAAAATAATTTGCTGTAAATTTTGGGTAAAAACACATAATACCCAAGAGCAATCAAATGGATTTTAATGTGCCAGGATTCTGTTCAGGAATATAGAAATATTCTGAAATACTGCTTTGTTGTGAATTGCAGTTCGGCACCTGTACTTATGCAGGCAGATAGGAGTCTGCAAAACAAATAATGTCAGATTGAAAGTGGTACCAGTATATTCAATGAATATATGGATTTGTTTTTGTAGATAAAAAAAATTTTAAATATTCATGGACTATATTATAAAAATGCTGACCATTATTACTATTATAAACTTTACCAATACTAACCCTCTCACCCACATTCACTTTTTTTAAAGATTTTATTTATTTGAGAAAGAGAGTGGGCAAGCATGAGAAGGGGGAGGGGCAAAGGGAAAGGGAGAAGCAGGCTCCCTCCTGAACAAGGGGCCCCATATGGGGCTCCATCCCAGGACCCCAAGATCATGACCTGAGCTGAAGGCAGATGCTTAACCGACTGAGCCATCCAGGTCTCCTCACTTACTTTTTTAAAAATCTTAATTCTAAGTGTTAAAATTGGTGGTTGAATTTTTGTTTTTCTGTTTTTAAATTAGTTTAATGACTAAGGAACACAGCTAGTTAAAACTACTTATTTGGCAACTTTTCACTATTGCTGCATGATGGACATTGGGGAGGGTATGTCTTGTAGTGAGCGCTGTGTATTGTGTAAGACTGATGAATCACAGAACTGTACCCCTGAAACAAACAATTCATTATATGTTAATAATTTTAAAAAATTAAAAAGAAGCATAGCTGCGAATCAGAAAAAAAGCAAAATAATAATAAAGAAACAGATGAAACAGTAGACAAATCTTTCAGTTGGCAAATAACTAAACTGTGCTCTAAAACCTCATGCATGTTAGATGGAAGGCAGCCTGTAAGTCCCCACTCCAAATCTCTTTACACTTACTCGCAGAAACATGTCTCTCTCCCCTCTTTAATAAAAATACCATTTGCACATGGTGGTAAATCTAAATAGTACAAAAGAATGTTTAGTGATAAATCCACTTTGAGATGGTTTTAACAAACACATTTCTCTGTTTATTCCAGAATAGACTGATAAATTAACAGATGGACAGGCACTCTGATAATAGCAAACAGGGTCTACAGAAGAAACAAGAAGTAAGAAGTATAGGCATGTAGGTCTACTCAGAATAGAGGTTTGTAGCTCTCCTATAACCCAGGCCGTCACAATTTTATGTGATATAATTGATACCAGAGGGATGACTTCCACATACTTAAGGAAAGATTAAATAATTTTTATTCGACTGTTTTGGATGGCAGGAATACCTGAAATGCATTTTTAATAAGATTGCCATCCAAAATGATAAATATATAAAAGTATGATTCTTTTTTTTTTTTTTTTAAGATTTTATTTATTTGACAGAGAGAGAGCTCAAGTAGGCAGAGAGGCAGGTGGGGGGGGCGGCGGGGGGAGCAGACTCCCCGCTGAGCAGAGAGCCTGATGCGGGGCTCAGGACCGAGATCATGGCCTGAGCCGAAGGCAGAGGCTTCAACCCACTGAGCCACCCAGGCGCCCCTAAAAATATGATTCTTAATAGTAGAATTAAATTTCAAATATTTGGAAACTTCATTTGTGTAAAATATCTTATTTACCAAGAACTCCAAATAAATTCTTACTAAAGTAGCCTAAAGTTCAGACTCGGACTCTAATCTGACCAAAACCAAAAAACTTAATTCCTGCATTTTTTCCAAAATAATGACTTTTGTTCCTGATGCCCTTTTAATTTATTGAGCATATTTTGTCTTTGACTTAAAAGGGCAATCTATGGGTCTAAGAAGACAAATACCAACCAAGAACATTTTTACCTCTCAGTCATAATTATCAAATACTAGCCATTAAGGAATTTTTGGCAAGATAGGGATTGTGTCCAGTACATACTCATTTATTTGTGAAGTATTCATTGAGTTCATTTGCTCGTGGCAATATAGTGATGAACAAGATAAACATTTTCTGTCCTTGTGTAATTTATCTCATGGGTGGATACAAGCAAGTATATTGATCATTATAATACAGACATGGTAGCTAAAACTAGCTCATTTTAACAGGTACCACAGCGTAATTAAGATAGTTTTTGGCTTTTTTTTTTCTTTCCATTCTTTTCTTACTCATTCTCTTTGACAATATTAGCAAAAGAGCTAATTCTAAAAATAGTTCTTCCAAATTTAATGTTTTTTTAGATGCTGCTCACTCTCCTCTGATTACTGATTTTACATATGTTTTAATGAAAGATTTAGACCAGTCTGAAAATGCTATTACTTTTTATCTTTTCAAAATGTCTTTCTTGTTTGTTTGTTTCTTTAAAATTTTATTTATTTGACAGAGAGAAAGAGATCACAAGTAGACAGAGAGGCAGGCAGCGGAAGAGGGAGAAGCAGGCTCCCAGCTGAGCAGAGAGCTCAATGAGGGGCTCGATCCCAGGACCCCGAGACCATGACCTGAGCCGAAGGCGAGGCTTAAAGCACTGAGCCACTCAGGCGCCCCTCAAAACATTTCTTTTTCATCCATCCTATCCTTTGGGATCACGTTGACATTACTCTTTTCTACAACTTCCACTTAAGTTCTTGATCCCAACTCTTTATTATAATCTTTACAATTTTGCTGAATAAAGTATCTTTTTCACACATAGAATCCATGTCTTGAATATTCAGTTCCTCAGTTCTAACTTCTTTCTTGCAGACATGCTCAGGTTTCTAGTTGATGAAAACTAAACATTTCGTTACCCCTTGAGTCTTTTTCCTTCATCATCAAACTTCTTTAAAGAATTGCCTGTTTCTCTTCTTATCACCCACCCAGTATATAATCCTTATAATCAGATTTTTATCTCCAGCATTCTACTAAAACAACTCTTAGAAAGTCCATTATTAACACCAGTTATAGATTGTGGGCAATATTCAGCTCTGTTGGCTAAGCATTTCTTCTTAAAGCTTATATCTTTTCCTGCCTTCAGAGACATCCCATTCTGGTTCTTTGTCTTTCTTAAAGAATCTTTTCTAACTCTTACTCTACTCTCTTAATATGCAGATACCTCCCAGGTTCCTGTCCTCTATTGACTTCATCTCCCTCTTTATTGTCTTCCTCCATTCACCCATGGTTTCCATTAACTTGTTGAAGAAAGCCCCTAAAACTAAAACTCTATTTCCAGCCTAGTGGCTATGAATCGCGGTCATGAAAGTAGATAGGCAGAATCCCTAAGGGGTTAGGAGACCTTTCTCTGAGCTTTGATTTCTGCATTTGTAATAAGGTGAGTAATCTGCTCTGCCTATTTCATAGCAGCAATTGACCCAGTTGATCATTTCCCCTTCCGTAAAATAACTTCTTCACTTGGCTTCCACTAGATCACACTCTAATGGATGTTCCCCTGCCTCACTATTTCTTTTTTGTCTCCTTGTTCTGTTTCATCTCCTCAGCCTCTTAATCTTCAACCTTCTTGGGGGTTCATTTCTGGATGTCTTCTCTCCCATCTGTACTTTGTGTCTTATATACATTTATGGCTTTAAATAGCATCTGTATACTGAAAATCCCAAATTTGTATCTCTAGCCGAGACTCTAAACTCATGTTCAATCACCTATGCAATATTTCCCTTAGATGTCTAAAAAACATCTCAAACTCAGATTGTCTAAAACTGAACTTATGCTCTCTCCCTCGAGATCTGCTCTATATATTGGTTTATTTATCTCAAATAAAGGCATTTGTGTCTTTCCAGTCTCCTTATCTCACATTCTACTTTTTTTCCATCAGGAAATCTTGTTGGTTCTACCTTCAATATACATACCAAATCCATATATACCGAAGTTTCCCCCTACATCTACTGCTACCATCTTACCTAAGTCACCATCATATCTTGACTGGATTTCTAGGTAGCCTCTTAACCAGTCTTCTTTCTTCTGCCTTTGTCCTCTGTTCTCAATAAAGCAGCCAAAATGACCCTTTTTAAACAAGGCAGATAATGCCATTCCTTTGCTCAGAATCCTCCAGTGGCCCTTTTTTTCACTCTTAATAAAAGGTAAAGTTCCAATAATCCCATGGCCTGTAAAGTTCCTATAAAGCTTTTATGAATTGGCCATAGTTTCAACTGTTCTTCCCTTTCTTCACTACACTCAAACCACTGGCCTCCGCTGCTCTTCAAACATGCCTGGCATTGTTTTATCATTGGGCTTTTGCATGAGCTATTTCCTCTACCTAATACCTAATGCACTCTTCCCCTACATAGCCACTCAACTTGCTTCCTTACTGCCTTCCTGTCTTTGCTTAAGTATCATGTTATCATTGAAGCCTACCCTGGCTACCCTTATTAGTACTGTTAAACCTTCCTCTCTTGTCTCTTCTAAAACCCCTTACCTTGATTTCTTTTTCTTGTTCTCCTTAGTACTTCACCTTTTTACTTAGTTTATTATTTATTTTTGATTGTATGTCTCCTACTAGAATGTAGTGGTGGTGGTGTTGTTTTTTTAAGATTTTATTTATTTATTTGACAGAGAGAGACAGATCCCAAGTAGGCAGAGAGGCAAGCAGAGAGAGAGAGAGGGAGAAGCAGGCTCCCCGCTGAGCAGAGAGCCCGATGCGGGGCTTGATCCCAGGACCCTGAGATCATGACCTGAGCCGAAGGCAGAGGCTTTAACCCACTGAGCCACCCGGGCGCCCCTAGAATGTAGTTTTTGTCTTCTTTGATCACTAGTCTCTGAGTTTATCCTGCCTAGAGTTTGTGGAGTTTCTAGTCTTTTATCAAAAATTGGGAAGTTTGGGCCATTATTTCTTCAAATGTTCTTTCTACCTCTCTCTCCCCGTCATCTCCCTCTAGGACTCCCATTATACATATGTTGGTATACTTGATGGTGTCCCACTGGTTTTTAAGGCTCTGTTCATTTTATAAAATTCTTTTCTCTTTCTGCTCCTCAGATTAGATAATCTCATTCCACTTAACATAATTCTCATTTAATCTAATTTAATATTGTTACTTCACCTAACTTGATAAAGTTCTTCTGCCTGCCCAGTTCTGCTGTTGAGCCCTCTCTAGCCCTCTCTAAATGAATTTTTCATTTCACTTTTACTTTTCAGTTCCAGAATTTGTTTTATTTTATATATCATTTCTATGTATTGATTTTCTTGAGTTGATGAGGCATTGTTCTTCTGTTTTCTCTAGTTGTTTGCCTTTTTTTTTTCTCTTTGAATATATTTTAGATACTTTAAGTCCAATACTTGGGCTTACTCGGGGACTGATTCTATTAATTTCTTGTTTTTCTTGTGAGTGGGCTGTATGTATTTCCTTAATTTCTTTGCACAACTCTTAATTTTTTGTTGAAAACTGAATATTACAGTTTGGCAACAAAGAAAATCACATCTCTCCCCTACCCCTTTCTGGGGGTTTATTATTGCTGCTTCTTGTGCATTGTTCAGTGACTTTTTTAAAAGTATTTTTTTTTTTTTTAAGATTTCATTTATTTATTTGACAGAGAGAGAGATCACAAGTAGGCAGAGAGGCAGGCAGAGAGAGAGGGGGAAGCAGGCTTCCTGCTGAGCAGAGAGCCTGATACGGGGCTCGATCCCAGGACCCATGATCCCAGGACATCATGACCTAAGCCGAAGGCAGAGAGGCTCTAACTCACTGAGCCACCCAGGAGCCTCTTTAAAAGTACTTTTATAAAGTCCATAGGCTTTCTCATGAATGGCCACTGAAGTCCGTGTTACATTAGCCTAGCGGTCAGCTCATGTTTTTTGACAGTTTCCTTCAATGTCTGGAGCCAAAAAAAGGAAAAAGACTCCCAGTCTTTGCAAATTGGCTCTGTGTTGGGACACTCCTTTAACTTAGTCAAGTCACTCTGCCTTAGCCTTTGCTTCCTGCTTATGCAGAGTCTGAAGTGACAGTTTAATAAGAGTCTCTCGGGCCTTTCCTGAGCATGTGTCTAACCCTGAGTATGCATGTGGTATTCTCAATTCCCTCGGTATATGTGGCAGCTTTTAAAGCCCTTATTAACCCCGCATATCTCCTCTCCCAGCCTCTTTCTTTCCAAGCTTCTAGGTCTGTTCATTGCCTACTGTAACTATTAATCCTCGCCCCAGGCTCCCATGGCCAGTTCTTTTGCCTGTGAGCATTTTCAACAAATGTCACCTGACAAGCTGCTCCAGGCCTGGGAGTTCTCTAAGTTTGGTGAGACAAAGGCAGGTTCTTGCACTGGTGCTTCAGGGAGCCACCAGGCAGGTTGAAACACAATTTATTCTCAATTCTGTGAGAATAAAGTCTGTCTTGCCCCCTCTCATTAGCAGCCGTACTGGGACGCAGGTGTCCCTCTCCACTGACACCACCTGTCTCGGAGTAGGCAGGGCAGTTCGTGGTACCACAGCACTCTCTTAGAGCGGTGCTTCACTAAGCTTCATTAAGCTGACCCCTGGTTGGTGGAAGTTTTCGACTAGATTGCAGAGTTCTATAAAAGTTCATTCTGGGGGCACCTGGGTGGCTCAGTGGGTTAAAGCCTCTGCCTTCGGCTCAGGTCATGATCTCAGGGTCCTGGGATCGAGCCCCAAGTCGGGCTCTCTGCTCAGCAGGGAGCCTGCTTCCCCCTCTCTCTCTGCCTGCCTCTCTGCCTACTTGTGATCTCTCTCTCTCTGTCAAATAAATAAATAAGTAAATAAATCTTTAAAAAAAAGTTCATTCTGACAGTTTTTGCCAAGTTGTTATTACCAGAGAAAGCTGTTTATGACCATATCCACTTTTGTCAAGAACAAAAGAATAAGATTTTTTTAAGTATCGGTGAAACTCTGTAGTACAAATTGATGTCATGAAGTGGTAGTGTTCTTTAATTGAGAGAATTCTTATATCTAGAATTACAGTTGATCATAAAAGACCCAAATACTTGATGTATATTCGCTCAGCTCTGCAGGTCTCCAGTAACCACTGTAATCAGCAATTAGAGGTAGACTTTTATCATTAGGACAGTTATTTAAATACCAGAAGTGAATTGAACTTTCTGAGAATTGAAGTATATTTATGTTCATTTTTATAAAATCAAGGAAATATTAATACTTTAATAATCTACAAGTATATAATCTCTCACAATGTAAGACTTTCCTTGGTTTGCTCATTTTAAGGGGTGGTGGGAATGTGCTAAGAATACTATAACTTTTTGAATATTACAAATTTCTCTAGGTCCAGGAATGCAATTTGATATTTTTAAGAGCCATGATATTTCACCATTCTATTATGGTGAAATAGAATTCTTTGTATAAATATTACAAATTACTTTCTTCTCATCTTTTGAGATATTTTTGCCCTATTTTGGTAGCACCTGAAAGAAACAATCTGTTTGGAAATAAAGCAAAAGCTTATCTAGAACTATAACTATTTTTAATTAAATGAAGTCTAGTAAAATGATTTAAAAATATATATTATTAAAGGTTAGGACTACATTTGTATGATTTAGGGCAGGATCTGTGTAATTTTGTTTTGTTTTCTTTATGCTACTTCACAGGTAGTAGATGTATCTAAACTGATAGAGTGAAAATCCACAAATAGCAGCAGCTTGGGATACAGAGGTTTATAGGATAGAAGTATGCTGGGGAAACAAAACTGCTCTCTTCTTTCTCAGTTATTTTCCTGATAATGAATAGTCGATGCATCTCTTTTATATTGTAATGAAAATAAAATTCAAAAAATATCTCTCTGTCTGCTTTTTTCTTTTTTTTTTTTTTAAGGTTTTATTTATCTATTTGACAGAGAGAGGGAGTGTACAAGCAGGAGGGAGCTGCGGAGGGAGAGGGAGAAGCAGCCTGATTGGCAGGTGGCGGGGGAGGTGTAGGCTCCAACCCAGGACCCTGGGAACTTGACCTGAGCCAAAGACTGGTGCTTTACCGACTGAGCCACCCAGGCACCCCTCTCCCCACTTTTTAACCTAATGATACTCACCTTTTTATTTTTATAAACTAGCCAAAAAATAAGGAAAACAAGAAAAGTTCTTAGAGTTCCCACCAACTGTAGCTCCATTGCCAAAAAGAAATGAAGCTAGCACATTTATAATTGTCTAAGTAAATATACTTTTAAATTTAACATAGCAAAACATAAATATGTGAAAAAGCTGTCAGACATAACACATTTTATGCTAATGCAGTGGTTTCCAAACTATTGAATTCCTTGCTCTCTGCTTCCCCCTACTCAAATAAAACAAAATCACTATCTTCCTGTGACTTGATAATTTCTAGACATTTGTTTTTCTAAATATGTTCATGGAGGGGCACCTGGGTGACTCAGAAAGTTCAGTGTTGAAGTCTTGGTTTTGTGGTCTGGGGTGGTGGGGAGTTGAGCTCCACATCCACTCCGTGCACAGTGGGGAGCATGCTTTTCCCTCTCCCTGCCCCCCCCCCTTGCTCACACACACCCCTCCCAATCAATCAAATCTATTTTTAAAATAAATAAATATGTTCATGGAGACACAGAGATAAGTTTTTATTGCTGATCTAAGTGAATTATATTAAAAGGCAGGAATTAGTTTGTGACATTATCTAAGAGATAAATGCTTGTATAGAAAAGCTAAGATTTGGGGTGCCCGGGGTGGCTGAGTCGCTTGAGCGTCTGCCCTTGGCTCAGGTCATGATCTGAGTCCTGGGATTGAGCCCCACATTGCATCAGGCTCTCTGCTCAGCAGAGAGCCTGCTTCCCCCCGCCCCTGCCTGCCTCTCTGCCTACTTGTGATCTCTCTGTGTGTGTCAAATAAAATAAAATCTTTAAAAGAAAAGAAAAGCTAAGATTCAAGTAGTGTAAGAATTATCTAAATAAGGGAAAGAAAACCCTACGGACTATTTAATATTAAGGATTTGGTGTATTTTCTTTTAATCTCTTGCCTTTCCTCCCCTCTCTTTTTGTTTCCACCTTGCAGTTCATTTGTTGAAGAAGCCAGGTTATTATGTCTCAAATTTGCACAGTAGGGGTTTTGCTAATTGCATCCTGCATCCCTATGTATAATATAATGTGCTTTTCGGTCTTTTGTATTTCCTGTAACTTGATAGTTAGGTCTCGAGGCTTGGTCACACTGAGGTTCAATTTCTCTGTCTCTGTCTCTCCTTTTTGGAGGGGCAGGACTAGGAGGTCGACTTGTTCCTATTTTTATGATGTTAGCGGTCATTGATAATTATCCTGAGGTCTGTTAATTCATTCCAAGCCTCAAAGTGGTGGTGATAATTGTTTTACCATTTATTCATTTATTAACTGTGACTTTAAAATTTTTATATTTATCCATACATTTTATGTGTGTTATATGTTTAGACAAGGGTTCATGTGCTGAAGTTTTGCTTTCAGTGAATATTTACATTCCAGTCATTGCTTAGAAGGATTCTTTTGTCCTTTTAGAGCTACTTGCTAAAAATTAAAGTAAACATGAATATTCTGGTTTTTTTGTACTCTTGAAGGGACTGAATGTCTAAGCTAATTTATTAAAAAATGTATCATTTCTTGTCTTAACACCTTACTGAAGAATGTGTCCACATTAGAACTGTTATAGACTGAGAAACTTAACAAGAATTTTTTTTTTATGTTCTTTGAGTTTATAGCCCTTATAACCTATTTTAGTCTTTATGGTAATCAACTGTGTAAAGCTCTGCATTAAGCTCCCAGTATTTATGTTCACTGGCAAAATTTTCTCTGAACCTCATGAAACTGTTAGTATCCTATTCTAAGGTATGATACTTTTTTTTTAACAAATGAGCATCATAAAATAAATGAAGTTTTAAGATATATTTAGAATAAGCTCTTTGATGTGAGTCAGTTTTCCCTGGAATGTCCTGCCCTTGCTGCAGCTGAGGGATAAGTGGGCAAGTGTTCTGTGTGCCATTAGCTCCTTAAAATGTTGGTGAGGAGATTTGGAGGTCAGGTCTCTGAATACAACCAGCTTTCTGGGCTTAATATCCAACTCCCTTTATATTATTTTGAATGAATGTTTGGGCCTGAGTTACCTTCCCTTTTTTACAAGTAATAACCCAAACTACAGCTAGGGTAGCCAAATTCCTGGTTCTGATCCAAAGGCAATTGCTGGTAATGCATTTAGATTTCAGTGATTGTAGTATAGTATTCTACTCTACCATACCACCAGCTTTCCCCAGCATGAATAAGGTAGAGCAGATACCATTTTATGGGTAATGCAGCTAAGGCTCAGAGATTTAGTGATTGCCACTCTATTATTAAATGGCTGCACTGGAATTGGAATTCAAGTCTTTCTGATTCCAAGCCCATGTTATTCTCACTACCATAGCAAAATGAAGGCAAAAGGAAAAGAAAGCAGAGCGATTATTTAAGAATTCACTATTATTTCCAGCGAGAGGTGATTGGGGCCTGAAACAGGCAATGGAAACAAATAAAATTTAAGGGTTTTACATGATTTGGTGGCAGATAAGATGTGAGGGATGAGGGAATAAAATGATTAAAGAAAGATGTGAGTTCCCTGGGTTATAAAAATGAACTGTCGTAGTGGGAGAAGTAGTGTAAGGGAGGGGGTTCCCCTCATTCCTCTGTGCAGACTGCTGTTTGTATGTATGTACGTAGTAGTGTATACATACATATGTTGTATGTACACAGACTGCTCTATGCTGATTGAGGTGTTTGTAGTATATTTGGTTGAAGACAATCAGTAGGTACTTGGAAATTCAGGATACTACTCAGATTATTTAATCTTTTGGTAGGGAATACAAGGGAGCTCAGCAGAGGTATATTCTTAATTCCTTCATCATATGTTAATCCTATGGCATTCACCCAGTGAGAATCATAAATTCACAGTTCTTCCAAGGGGACTACCCTGTGGTTTATGACCTCTCCAGATCCCCTCTGTGATGGACCCCTTGTGCCTGGAACAGTATTTTTGCCTCTATACATATATTGCTGTATTTTTTTCCTTTTCTAGTAAAGATATATTAGAAAAAAGGCACCAGATGAAAGCATCTGATTTATTAATAGGATTTAATGTTGAGGTTACACAAAATATTTAGTAAAGAAACAGTACTTAATAGCCAGTATATTGAAAGAAAGGAGTTCATATATGCAGTTTATGGTCAGATGATATGGCAGTGACTTATGCATATATCCTTGTACAGTTCCTGCTCTGTGGAAGGTTTGTACAAATAGTAAAGTTGGCAAGTTCACTGGTAGCTACAAGCCAAGAAATTTTATTGAAACAACAAATTATGGGATGCCTGGGTGGCTCAGTCGTTAAGCGGCTGCCTTCAGCTCAGGTCATGATCCCGCGGTCCTGGGATTGAGCCCCGCCTCTGGCTCCCTGCTCGGCGGGAAGCCTGCTTCTCCCTCTCCCTCTCCCACTCCCCCTGCTTATGTTCCCTCTCTCCTATGTCTTTCCCTGTCAAATAAATAAAATCTTAAACAAAAAAAAAAAAGGAACAAATTAGAATTAGGTACCTATATTGTGGGTGTTTTAGGTCTTACCTATGTGATCTCCCTACTGAGAACTTCAAAGCACATAAAATTAAAAGACACTCAATTAGCCCATATGAAGCAGCACAGGTACTTTTTAACTTTCCTTTTTTTTTTTTTTTGGTTATACAGCTAAATTATAAACTTAAATGGCCAGGAGAATAGGATAGGGCTTGATTTTTCTACCCCCACTCCCACCCCCAGAGGTTAACCATTAGGCCTTGAACCTAGTAGAAAATACTTCTAGGTTAAGTCTAAATATAGTTTGGCTCCCTTTGTCATTTACTAAGTAATAAAAATTTATCTTTATCTAGCACTGTGCTAACAATTTATGGAAAATAAAAAATATAGGTCACAGCTGTGATGCTTGGGATATGTGCACTCTTGGTTTTTGTTTTGTTTTGTTTTGTTTTAAGATTTTATTTGACAGAGAGAGAGACAGCAAGAGAGGGAACATAGGCAGAGGGAGTGGGAGAGGGAGAAGCAGGCTTCCCACTGAGTAGGGAGCCCAATATGGGACTCAATCCCAGGACCCTGGGATCATGACCTAAGCTGAAGGCAGATGCTTAACTACTGAGCCACCCAGGAGCCCCTTGAGTTGGTTTTATTTGTAATTAATTTGGTGACAAAATGCTTGAGTTTGTCAGATAATTTGAATATCAAGTTATGAACCAAGCTTTAAATTCTTTGCCGATTAGAGCACAAAATAAAAGTTAAATGACAATACTGTAAACTACAAGTTGCAGAATGACTCTTTGGCAGCTTCTTTGATGTAATATCACTTTAAATTCCATAGGAATATTTCTTACCAAAGAAATGTCCTGTAACAATGAGCATTGATTTAAAACCTTTGGTGGTTGGTTCTTTTTTTTTTTTTTTTTTTTTTTAAGATTTATTTACTTGGGGCTCCTGGGTGGCTCAGTGGGTTAAAGCCTCTGCCTTAGGTTCACATCATGATCTCAGGGTCCTGGGATTGAGCCCCTCATAGGGCTCTCTGTTCCCCCTCTTCCTCTGCCTGCCTCTCTGCCTACTTGTGACCTCTCTCTGTCAAATAAATAAATAAAATCTTTAAAAAAAAAAAAAAAAGATTTATTTACTTATTTGAAAGCGCACATGAGCCAGGGGAATGGGAGAGGAAGAGAATCTCAAGCAGACTCCTTGCTGAGCACAGAGCCTGACACAAGATTTGATCTCACAATCCTGAGATCATGACCTGAGCCCAAATCAAGAGTGGCATGCTTAACTGACTGAGCCACCCAGGCACCTTGGTTGGTTCATTTTTAAAAGCCATAGAATTGGGGAGTTCTGGGTGGCTCTGTTGGTTAAGCATCTGCCTTCAGCTCAGGTCATGATCCCAGCATTGGGCTCCTTGCTCAGTGAGGAGCCTGCCTCTCCCTCCACCTGCCACTCCCCCTGCTTGTGTTGTCTGTCTGTCTGTCTGTCTGTCTCTCTCTCTCTGACAAATGAATAAATAAAATCTTTAAAAAAAAAAAAGCCATAGAATTATAATGTAGGAAAGACAGACGTTATAGAATTTCTAGTCCCATTCCTTCTTTTTTTGTATATAGAAAGGGATCCCAGAGTGTATGGTTCATTGAACTTTGTCTGAATTATCCCAGCTATTTAGAGACAAAACAGGAACTGGAACACAGGTTTTTGACTTCATGGCTTTCTCTTACATGATGTATTGTTATATATGTCAGTGTGCGTTAACTGAAGGTATATATATTATTACCATATTTTCAGTTGTTTACTCATTTTGTTTTTTATATTATTCCAGGAAAAGAAAAATTATCTCTAATTACCAAAAAAAGTGACTTACCTAATGTCACATACTAAGAAATTAGCAAAACTAGAAAATAACCTAGATCCTCTGTTTCTTAGTACATTGTATCTTTTACAATACCAAGCTTTTTCTCCATATTGTTGCTGTTAGTGTTATTTACTAATTATATATTCTCTGAATGCTGAAGATAGATTTTTGATATCAATAATTAGAATTCCATGGGTGGTTTTTAATTCTCCCAACTTCTGTGTGAAATATAACTGGTTTTTCCCTACAAGTTAAAAAAAATGGTTAAAATTCTTCCATCTTTATTTAAAATATTTTACCTATAACACTGTCTTCACTTCCTCTATTCTTATCAGGACCCCTGAGCAGTGCCCCAGCGTTGTTTCATTGTTGTCGGAGAGTTACAACCCTCACGTGCGTTACGGAGCTGCTATGGCCCTGGGCATCTGTTGTGCTGGTACAGGGAACAAGGTAAAGCCTGAGGCCAGTGGGGTCAATTCTTTCGTGGCACCAGCCTGTTTTCCCTTGCAGAAAAGTTTGTACAGCCCCTGTAAAAATGCATGTGTAGTGTGATCTGTAAGAGTTAACTTATCTCACAAAGCTTCCCAGAACTACCTTCTTCACTTTACCTAAGTGCTGGGTTATTCAAAGCCGGTTAAGAACAAACCACCACATTGCATGGGTGACTAACAGAAACAATAGTGTTGAATTTCTTTTTGAAAGCATTGATTTCTTTAAAAAAAGAAAAAGGTAAAATATTCTTTTTCTTTAAAGAATTACTCTGGTCACTTTACATGGTAATTTACATGTTTAATTGGCATGATTAGTATTGTGGAAATCAAGGTTCTTATATGAGACCACCACAATCAGCTAACTTTCTTTTTTTGTCTTTGTTTTAAGCAAATCATTTAACTGCTATTTACCTGATTCTCCTCACAAACGTAATAGCTAACCTGATATTTGTTGAGTCCTCAAAAGTGACAAAATCAAGAATTGGGTTAGGCAAGCAGATAACTGGGAAATACAATTCATCATGGGATTCATAAAGAAATAAACCGTTGCTTTAAACAAGTATTCTTCATTCACAGCAATGACATAGTCATCACATCTTTGCCTTTTGTAGCACAAATGCACATACCTTAACCACTCCCAAAACATGAATATTTCTTTTAATGGAGTACGTGCGTCCATGGAGGTGTGTGTGTAAGAGAGGGAGAATACAAACGTGATGAGAACGGGAACGTAAAGAACCAGAGTATAGCTAGGTTATGCTCCCAATGTCTTTACATCAGAGGAGGAGTCATCTTTTTAATCCTCTCTTTTCCACCATAAAATAAAATAAAACACAGTAATTTATTGATTGAGTCCAGGAATTAAATTTTAATTTGCTCAACTTTTTCTCTAATAAAGAGTATTAGTATTAGATACAAATAACTTTTTCTAGTCACATAAAACATTACTGAAGCTAGAATTAAAATGGGCATTTTCACTATATGTGATAAAAATTGCATAAGAATTTGTAGAGAGACATCCTCGTCCAGTATGCACATCCATCTCCTTACCCTGCTGTGTTTTTTCTTCATAGGACTTATCACCACCTGATACTTTTTTACACCTATTTATTTATTGTCTGTCTCCTCTGCCCTGAAATGTGAGGTCCCTAAGAACAGAATATTCAGTGTTAGAAGCTAAAGTCAGACCTGGCACATAGTAGGCATTCAGTAAAAATTTGTCAAATCAGTGTTGGAGGGGAAGATCCTTTAAATATATGATGGTGAACAAGTTGAGCATAGTCTCTGTCCTCACAGAGATTTGTTTTTAAAGTGTTTTTTTGCAGGGGGTGGGGGAGAATTTCTTACCTGAGAATGTATCTTCAGTTTTATTAGAAATATCACTATTTATAAAATACAGTTTATAGAAATTGGCCTTTATTTTTTTCTGGAACATATCTGCTGTGTAAACAAAGGAGAATTATAGTTGGATGTTTTATGAAGTATTTTCCCCCTCAGGTCTTCAGTAGACATTTATGTCAAGCCTCGTAAGTTAAATGTATATTAGATTTTTTTCTGTCCAGGTTATTGTAAACTTAGTATGATATCTAGGAGCAAATACTCTTTGAGACATAGCATCTGACAAGTTAATTCCATGAAAAGTTTTTATTACTCATACTAAGCAATTCTGCTTTATTTCTACATAGTTTGTGTGATCTACATAACAATACCTATCTGACCAAGGTTTGGTGCTTTATTTTTATTTCTTAAAAACTCAAAACATTTTTTATTCTAAAATATATCTTTGAGGTTGTATCACATACCTCAGAGACCAGGTTAGTGTCTTTTAACTTATGTTAGAAATTTGATTATATTTTTATCATGACTACCTCATAAACAGTATTGACAATACTATGAGTAGTGTTTGAAAAACTCTGCACAATGTCATAACATTTTTCACTGAAACGGGAAGAAAGAATATACTTATCTGTTAATGTGTATTATCTGTTAATAGCTCTGATTTTTAAAATAAATGAATCCACATGTACAGAAATCTGAAGTTTGCCTAAAAAAAAAAAGAATTCAGCTTATTCTTTCCTTCCTTGGCCTTGAAACAAAGGATATTTAAGAAATGGCATACTGTTATTAAGAAATAAATTTGATAGTTTTGTAAACCCGTTGCTTTTTTCCTCTGGATTTATATCTACCAAAGACCTTATAAGGAATGTTATGAAGTGGCACTTAACAAAATTCCTGCATGTTGTTCATAGAACTTATATAGGGCAAAAGAGTTCTTGGTCAAATACAGTGAACAAATGCTGAGTTAAACAAAGTTCAAGTAATTTCTTTAATAAGGCTCTGGATTTTTTGGTATGATAGACATTCATAGAGCATTTGATAAGCTGTATATATTTTGAATCTGCAGGAGGAAGTGATAATATAGTACTCCAGAACTACCAAGCTTATCTCACCAAGGAATCCTTTCTTCATAGAACTGATTGTTCTGAAGAATATGATACTGGGGAAATCCTATTAAACATCAATTTAATTTTTAAGTTAGCTCTTATAAAATCATCAAGACATTACCTTAACCTACTATTTAAAGGAAGTTGGATACTTAATCCAGGTTTTGGGGTCAGACAGGCCTGAGTGCTCTACTTATATGACTTTGGGCAAATTTCTTAACTTTCAGTTTCTTTGTTTATAAAGATTGTTTTATGTTGTTGTTTATTTGTTTGACTTCTTTTACCTCAAGAAAGGAGCACTCGTTCTACAAGCTTCCTTCTCTCTTACCATCAGTTATATTGAAACTTAAAGAATACTCAGTTGCAAGTAGTCTTTAATGAACTCACTACAATGTTAGATGAAAAACTGACTTAGAAAAACAGTAACTAATTTGAAAATCCAGCTATACCAGCTTAAAGGTTTTTTTTAATGCTTTCAGGAAGCAATTAACTTGTTAGAACCAATGACAAATGACCCTGTGAACTATGTGAGGCAAGGAGCTCTGATAGCTTCAGCTCTCATCATGATCCAGCAGACTGAAATCACTTGTCCAAAGGTGAGCAAACAAAAAATTTCTCTCCAGAAAAGAGCTGGTTCAGGCTTTTCTTTAGTAACTTACCTTCTTTTAAGGACATTTTTACCTCAAATGTAGTGGACACTAAACGCAAAAGAAGTAAAAAGGTGGGTAAAAGAGAAAACTTTAATTATATAATATTTTTAAATGTATTTTTTATAGATTTATAGCCACTTTGTTAATTCAACTATTTAGCCATATTTTAAAAATTAGAACTTACAGGTTGATGAAATCATAAAAATGAACTTTAATTTTTGCCCCCTACTGTCTTAAAATACGTTCAGTAGGATAACTTGTTCCTTTGATAGAGGATGGAAACTCAGGTAGTCAAAGACTTTTTGATTGATCTTTTTGAGGTGATAAAAAGTCCTACATTCATTTTATATGGTGTATATAATCTCAGTTTAGAAATGAGTATATGCAGATTTTGTTAGAATGTGAAAGGGGCAGGGTTTCACAGGGCTCCAGGACAGCTCTCTTTCCTCCCTGACCCACAGCTGTTCACAGAACCAGTCCTGCATATTTTGCCTGTGCAGCTAGGAGTATAACATATGATTCTCAGTATAGCTCTGCCTGCCCTGCCCCTCTCTCTCCTCCTCTCAGTCTTCTCCCTCCTCTTCTCTATCTCCCTCACCCTCTCTGCTAGCACTCAGTGGAGAGCTAATTCCTCTTAACTTTAATGTCAGATGTCCCTCCGCAGTGACCACTGATCTTAGTAAGCTCTCCACGTGGTCCCTGCGACGCCCATCTTAAGGCTTGGAGTGAGGCAGAAAGACCCACAGCTCAGCTTTCCCCACAGAAATCCCCCTCACACATCCTTCTGTAGTCCACTTCTCATAGATACCCTGTGGATGGATGGCTTCCAGCACAGATTCTGAGACCTCTATTTTAAAATTTCCTCATGACACTCTCCCAGACATCATGTTAGAGTATGATATCGAATGTATCTTGGCACCTCAGCCAAAATTTCTCATTTTGTTGAGAAAATGCACAGATTTTATTCACATGTACTAAAAATTATCACTTTTCATATATTAAATAGATGTGTATAGCTTATGCAATAGGTTCAGAACTTTTTATTCTTAATTTGAAATTAGGGCATTTAGTAGTTTTGTATTAATTTTGCTTCTATTTGAGAAATAGTCGAAAAATTGACAACTGGAAAAACCATTGGCATACTATCTTCTGCCTCATCAAGCACATGTAGAACATCCTCATTTTCAGCAAAATAGATTGATGGGGGGAGGGAGGGTGGAGAAGAGAAAAACTTCCAGAACTCATTGATTATTCATTCTTTTTCATTCATTCATTATTCATTTTATGGAACTTTGTTTCATAGATTCCTATTTTAAGCAGTTGCTATCATTTTTATTTCATTTTCCCAGTGCTGCGCTCTCTCTCTGTCAAAATCATTTGTAAGACTTCAAAAAATTGGATTATTACAAAAATAGAATCCCGACTTCTTATTCTGTTTTAATATTACTTCATATATTACATCTTCTAGAACAAACATGTTTTCAGAGAGTCCACATTTCTTTTTGACTTTTGTTATTAAATACAGCACTTATAATATTAATAGCTTTTGTGTCTTTTATTTCTGCTTTTGATCTTCTGAGCTTTATCTGCTGGGGGTTATCAGTAGAGTAATGTTGTTAAAGACAGAAGTTTATAGGCCATGAAATGCACCTCCCCTAACAGTAATACATAGATATTTACTCACTTTGACCTCCCATGTTGCTTTTATGTTATTTGTATTGCGAACAAGATAAACATTTTACTATCTTTTCATCCTCTGCTGTAGGATTTTGTTGATTTTTTGGCCATAAACTGTACCAACACTGGCAGGATCCTTTGGAATGGGAGTGGGGTAGGGTAGGCTGTGTGGTTTGAAAATGCATTCAACTATTTATTCTAATAAATAAAACTTTTTCACATTTAGAAAAAGTGAAAAAATACAGAATTTAAATAATTAGTATTTTTTACTAATTCCGTAAAATGCCTTTGAACCAAGTCTTAGCTGATGTGAATATGTGGGAACACTTCCATCTTCAGTTTTTATCAGAATCTTGAGTATTGATTAAGAATGTTGAAATGCTGCTCCAGATGTTGCCATTAATGTAAACTCCATAGGGGAAAGTTAAATGTGTACGCTACCAACTATGAAAACAAAGCTACATAGGCCAGTGGAAAACTCCAGTATTTTTTCAGGAAACACTGTTCCTTAGAGGGAAATTGTTAACTCAGCTCATGAATTCTTAAAGCTTTGAGTTCTGTTTCATTTTTTTTCTGCTCTCAAGCATGCCATAAAGACTACTGTGGACTGTCGTTTATATCATCTCCCCTTTATCTGATTATTGCTAACAAGACAATTTGATATTCTTTTGGAATGGTATGTGACATTTTGCTGAAAAGAAAAAGCTGTTAACAAGCTTGAAGTGGGCGCCTGGGTGGCTCAGTCTGTTAAGCATCTGACTCTTGGTTTTGGCTCAGGCCCTGATCTCACAGTCATGGGATTGAGCCCCCCACATC
>CM053605.1:5276542-5294796 GCA_028646535.1 Procyon lotor | reverse complement strand
TAAGTTCTCAAGACCACAGAGTCCTAGTATATGTTGCAAACTGGTGCACAAAATCAAGTGGAAGTAAAATGGAGATGAAGTGCTAATTTCATCAAGACTATAACCACTCCTCAGAGGAATCCAAAAGGGACATTCCTCAGATAGTTTGTGAAATTCACAGTGGAAAGTTCCAAAGGAAGTATTTATGTAAGCATGATATACATCACATCCTTTTGCAGAATGCTGTCTTAATGCTTAGTTCTGTATACACTGTGGTCTCGGTTCAAGTTAATTCCAGTGCATCTTTGCTTTCTTCTTCTGCCAGTTTTTTTGATCACTCACTCTCAACAAAATAGACCCAGGAACATTGTATACATCCCTGGGTGATTACAAACCCAATTTAGAAAGCCCTTAGACCAGAGATTCAAAACCATTTAACTAGAATAATATACATTTTATAGGTCCTTGGAACTATTTTCACTCAAGAACCCAACTCTCTTTTGTTTCCTTGTTAAGTGAAATCCACTTTTAGCATTTTTGAACATGCACATAATTACCATGAATAAAATTAGATAAAAATATTACAGTGTAAAAATAAAATCTCTGGTGCTCCTCCTTGCCTAATAACATCTGGCCTAGGGTTACCTGCTGTAGGTAAGTAACCACAACTGACAGGTACTCTTGGCAGTAGGACCATGTTTGGTCAAGCTTGATAAGCTTTTGCACTTCTGAAATCACAATTTGAGTAGATTAGGCTTTTGTGAGCCATCATAGTGACTTAGAATACTTCTATGGAGAAATCTTTGAACTTCTGTAAGATGAAATTATAAGAATAAAATTTTATATTATAAGGTGATAGTTTATAGCATAACACATTTATAAGTGGTAATCTATGTTACCATACTGTTTCCTTAAGGTAGGAACTTGGACTCTAACAGTGTTAGTGATAATATAAAAAAATGGGCTATAAGCAATTAACCATAAACAAAATAATACTCATAAAACTGAGAAGGGAGCTAAAAACATCATTTGGTGTATTGAGAATGGGGAAATGATAACATTGACAATATCTTAAAAGGATAAAGGTAATTTTTATTTTAGGCCTGTTGAGTTTGAGATGATAGCAAGTCAGCTGGAAATAAGATGAGAGCAAAGGAGGGGCGCCAGGGTGGCTTAGTGGGCTAAAGCCTCTGCCTTCGGCTCAGGTCGTGATCTCAGAGTCCTGGGATCGAGCCCCACATCGGGCTCTCTGCTCAGCTGGGAGCCTGCTTACCCCCCCGCCCCCCCCGCCTGCCTCTCTGCCTACTTGTGATTTCTCTCTGTCCAATAAATAAATTAAATCTTTAAAAAAAAAAAAAGATGAGAGCAAAGGAAAAAGAACTGAAGGTAGAGATTTGGGAACTAACCACAAAGAAATTAACGTAAGTTCATAGCCCTTTATCTGCAGTTCTAAAATCTAAAAAGCTCTGAAAACTGAAAAGAGGTTTGTTTATTTTTAAGGACTCATTTGGCTGTAAAACTTGAACTAATATGAACTCATTTTTAGCCTTTATGTCATTTAGTGTTAATATTCAGTCATTTAGCTGCTTCTGATATTAATATATTTGATTATAAGGTATTGCCCCCATGCTTCTCCATTGAGAGTATTGCATAATGTATGGTATATAAACCATATTATCTTTGTAAATTCCGAATTCCAAAACTCATCTGGCCTCAAGGATTTCATGGAAGAAGTTATAGACCTATAGTTGAAGTCATAAGAGCAGATGTAATGTCAGAGAAAGAGAAAAGGAAGACAACTTCAAAACTGATCCTTGATGTGCTGCTTTATTTCTCTATGCAGGAAAATAGAAGAAAATTGTCAGGAAACATACCCAGCTGATAAGTACCAACAGAAATGACCCCAAAGAACTTTATTTCCTTCTCCCCCGTTTTTTTTTTTTTTCTGAAAGTGTTTTTCCCCCCAGCAGTATAATGTATAGAGTTAGAAATATGATGAATTTTTAAAATGCATGAATTTGGAGAAGGTAGATTTTTAGATAATCATATGCAGCAGAATGAATGCATGGATCACAGGATTGCCTAGAATTTAATTAATTTAATCTAGGCAATTTAATTGCCTAGAATTTAATTAATAATTTAATTATTTAATTAATAATCCTAATTTAATCCTAGGATTGCCTAGAATTTAATCTCTTTTCTGTGAGACTATCAAAATATACAATGGGAAATAAATGTTTTTCTCCCACAAATTATACTTTATTTGGAGGCATCATACTGTTCATAATAGTGAATTTAAACTAGGAAATCACGATCCTCACCATGATCGCAGTTAGTTATTTGATCGCAAACAAGCCAGTCATTTCACCTATCTTACTTCAGTTTCCCATCTGTAAGTACAAGGAATACATGATCTCAAACTTGCCTTCAAATTTAAGTTACTGTCCTAACCTACTAAAATAATAATTCTTTATGAAGAATCATAAACATGAGAATTAAGTTACTGCTCCATAAGTAATAAAATGTGAGGAAAAGAATTTTTAAATGACAAGCAAGAAATAGCTCTTTGAAGTAGTCTACTTAATTGGATAATCCTATTACATATTAGTATTGTTTTTTTTTAAATGTATCTTTCACTGAATGTTTGATTTCCTGTTTTGGGTATAATTTTATATTTAAATTCTTCCTCATAATATACATACAGTGCTTTGTCCAGTGTTAGTTTTTAGAAGTTCATGACATATTTCATAAACCTTTAAGCACATAAAATTTCCATCCTATATAAGGTAATGTAAGTGTTCATCTAAAATAAGTTCAGAATCAAAGGAATTTGACCTGTTGAACATCAAACCTTAGGATTTTTAAAACTAGAAGGGAATTTTATGATGATCTAGTCATGCTGGTTTTATAGTTAGAGAAAGTAAGACCTAGAGAAGTAAATGGCTCACTAATGGTTATATGCTAGGTAGAGGCAGAGTGAGTTCATTGTTCTCATCACATTTTGTTAGCAGTATTACGCTGCAGAGATAATAGTCAAGAGGGGCTGGTAGGGTTCTGCCACAGTATGGTAGGGTAGCCATGCTTATTGAATTATAAAACACATTACATAATTACACATTACATTACATATATGTTGCATCATATCCTTACAGCAGCTGTGTAAAATAGGTCTTACAATCCCCGTAGGGATGAAGAGACCGAAGTGCATAAAAGCTAAGTAACTTCCCTAAACGGCTTATTGAAGGAGAGATCTTTATAAGCCGAGGTTGTCTGATTCTCTCTTACCCTGCATGTACAGCATGGCCTCCAAGACCAAGACAAGTGAAGAGGGGAAGAGATTCTGAAAGAACATATCATGCAAATAAGGTCATTATATTAGGAAACTCAAAGTCAATATTTTCTGCTTTGGGCAAATTTAGGGACCTCCATGATCCCGTGCTTCTCGAACAAGCAGACTTCTTCCTGGGTGCCTACCCCTTGAAAAGCACTGATGGGAAAACAGAGAAGCGTAAGACATAGAGGAAGCATGAAAAGTTCCCTTATTGTCACTCAGACAGTTTTAAAGCAATTACAAATATATTGATAACATGTATTTTATAAATTTTTTTTTGAGATTTTTATTTGACAGAAAGAGATCACAAGTAGGCAGAGTGGCAAGCAGAGGGAGAAGGGGAAGCAGGCTCCCTGCTGAGCAGAGAGCCCAATGCGGGGCTCAATCCCAGGACCCTGAGATCATGACCCGAATCGACGAAGGCAGAGGCTTAACCCACTGAGCAGCCTAGGCGCCCCTATAAATTTTATTTTCTAATTGTAAAAGTAATATATATTAGTTTTAGGAATACAGAAAAGAATAAAGAAACAAAAATTACCAATAACCCCACCCTAGTGAGTTAGCACGCGTTCTCAAAAAATTAGTATGTATGCATAATGAAAATCTTCATGTGAATATGCACTAAATCCAAAATATGCCTCACACTTCTTCGGTAAAGGGTAGTTTACTTGAAGACAGAATTGAAGGATTATGCCTGCCAGGAAACCTATAAGGATGATGGTAAGCAAGGTGACTGTTATTAACAGTACAATGAATGCTCAAGTGTTTGCTTGAACTGTTGAAGCCTGCTGACTAACAGTGGTGCGATACGAAGTCACATTCAGCATTCCCATGAGTCTGAATCATCCACTGGGGAATGAGGATTGAAAACAGAACTGGTGTTCCCGCTCCAGAAAAGTCATAACACCCATGATTTCAACCATGGAACTTTTTTCTGCCTTGAAATCTGGTTTGTATCTCTCTCTTTTTGAATGTTGTGAATTTCAGAGCTCAAGTTTCATGATAATTTGAACAATCAGTTCCCTGGTCTAAAATGACACCACCTTTGATATGATATGACTGTACTTCTTTTGCATGTTCCTCCAGGTGAATCAGTTCAGACAGCTGTATTCCAAAGTCATCAATGATAAACACGATGATGTCATGGCCAAGTTTGGTGCTATTTTGGCGCAGGGCATACTGGATGCAGGTAAATGTTAAATCTTCCAGATGTATTTATCTATTTAAACTAAATCTGATGAAATAACAATCTGCTCTAACTGTATGACATAGTAGAAATTGGGAAAATTATATGGGGAATTATTCAGGAAATTTTCTGGGGAAAGATTATTTCTAGAGAAAACATGGAGCCTATAGCTCATAGAACTTAACACTGAATTGGCTGGGTTTTATCAGCCTGTAGTTTACATTCAAGTTCATTTTCTATGGGTTTTGACAAATGCATAAATATATCCACCATTACATCATAGTTTCACTGCCCTAAAAATCCTCTGTGTGCCACCTTTTCATCTCTCTCTCCTTCCGCACAAGCCCCTGGCAACCACCGATTTTTTATTGTCTCTATGACTTTAGTTTTTCCCTTTCCAGAGTATACTGCTGGAATCGTACAGTATGTAGCCATTTGAGGTTGGCTACTTTGGGTAATTGGTTTTTAAGTAGAATTTAGGAGTAACATTTTACTACTCCATAATCTGTTTATTTCTTTTAGCTGTCAGTTTTTGAGCTTTGTAGTTTTACATACAACACACTACTTGTTCATTCTTGTTCATTCAGTTTTTTGCTGATTTCTGCTATATTTGTTAAGAATTAGGGAAGGATACTTCTCTGTTTCAGCTTTATTCTACCATCTTTACTAGAAGTCCTCTTTCTCCTTCCCTTCCTTTCCCTTTCAGCCCCTCTCCCTTCACTGCCTTTTATGAGTATCTGAATTGTTGTGGACCAATCAAGTTTTGATGCTTCTTTCCGTTTCTCTTTTGATTTATTATGTTTTCTGCCTTACTTATTTTAGTGTTATTTAGTACTTAAAAGTTCTGTACTGTCGTGTTCACTATTACAATCCAAATTGTTCTCTTATCCCTTTTCACCTTGTCAGTATCCTGTCCTACAAACCGTGCTGCAGCTGCATAGAAAGCACTTTAGTGCAGTCTGGCTCTCAGACGTTAGTGTTAATGGAGGAACTCTGGAGGGCAACTTCAAAGGAATGAGTGGAGTTGAAGTTTATGAGAATTCATGTGATGATTTGGTCTCTTCAGGGAGAAGAGCCAAAGATTAAGGTTTATGATTTAAGTTTGTAAAACTGTATAAACACTACCAACAGGATAAACTCTTTCTTGTTTTATATTAAGTCTCAGACTGTTGGAACAAAAGACTAGTTTAGTTTCTAAGTCTGAAGAAAATGAGTTTCATTGAAATAAAGGGAATTCAGCTTGAAAACTTAAAATATTATCATGTTCTGTGAGCAGCGTTTCCCTCTCCTCTGCCCTGCCCAGTCTTCACCCTAGGTTAGGTGCCATGCTTAGCTGTATGTCCTCACTAGTGTCTAGGTTTCAGTCTCATAGTGCTTGTGTGCCCTAGTTTAATTATCTAAACTAGAGGCTCCTTGGGGTCTCTTTTCAGTATTTTGTTCAAAATTCTCAATATATAGTAAGCATTTGGTAAATGTGGTGGTTAGCGTAGGGAAGAGCGCAAGCAGACAATAAATACATATAACTTATCCCTGTTGGAAAAACAGAATTAAAGGATGCCTGATTTTTTTCCCAAATAAAATCTAGATTATTTGATTCTTATAAAAAATTTAAGTGCTTTTTTGGTTTAGTAAAATTAGTACTCACTTCCTGACTCTAATGTAGCAGCATCTGGGAGAGACTGAGGTTAAAAGAAATGAAATGTGACCAATAGGGATCCAGAATTGGAATTCAAAGTAGAATGGTGACTCCGTGCAGACGAGCTCCATTTTTATAGGGTATTTTTTTTTTTTTTTTTTTAAGATTTTATTTATTTGAGAGGGAGAGAGATCACAAGCAGGGAGAAGGGCAGAGGGAGAAGCAGACTTCCGCTGAACAGGGAGCCTGATGCAGGGCTCAATCCCAGGACCCTGGGATCATGACCGGAGCCAAAGGCAGACACTTAACTGACTGAGCCACCCAGATACCCTTTATCGGGTATCTTATAAACTAAAAGATCAGTGTCTCAAGTTCTGAGGTCCAACACTAACACTGTGTTTGTTTGTTTGTTTTTTAAAGATTTTATTTATTTATTTGACAGAGAGAGATCACAAGCAGGCAGAGAGGAAGGCAGAGAGAATGGGGAAGCAGGCTCCCTGCTGAGCAGAGAGCCCGATGCGGGGCTCGATCCCAGGACCCTGAGATCATGACCTGAGCCGAAGGCAGAGGCTCTAACCCACTGAGCCACCCAGGCGCCCCAACACTAACACTGTTATATAGACCAGAGGCTACAATACAGCAGCCCATGGGCCAAATTGGTTTTAAACATGTTTGCTTGCCTAACAAAATGTGCAAAATTTTGGACAAAATCCAGATTAGAGTCTACTTTTAAAAACAGAATTACCTAGCAACACTGGACATATACCCTTATTAACATTTACTCTTTAAATACAACATGAACTTTCCAGTTGCTTCAGTTCCCCACTGCTTCCAGTCCAGGTTTTCTCATTTGTTTGCCTGACTGATTCCTAAAGGCATTCAAGTTTGCAACCCCTAATAGCCTCCTAGAGTCTCATTTCTAAAATGGCCCAGTAAAGATCCAGCTGTCTAACCGATGCTTGGATCTTCTGTTCACTGGTGTTCAAACTGTGTTTCTCTGCACTCTGTCAACGGATGGTCTAGGGAATGTGGCAAGAAGTGGGTGAACAAGACAGGCTGAGCCATTCAGCTTCTCAGCAGCCCAGACTTCTGATTAAATAGAATTAGGTTTGATTTCACTGTTTCACATATTGTGCTTCCTCATTCCTCAAAAAAAAAATTTCAGTTGACTCCAAGAGATTAAAATTTTCATTTGTTTGGGGCACCTGGGTGGCTCAGTGGGTTAAAGCCTCTGCCTTCGGCTCAGGTCATGATCTCGGAGTCCTGGGATCGAGCCCCACATCGGGCTCTCTGCTCAGCAGGAAGTCTGCTTCCCCCGCCCCACCCCTGCCTGCCTCTCTGCCTACTTGTGGTCTCTCTCTCTCTGTCAAATAAATAGGTAAAAATCTAAAAAAAAAAAACAAACCCAGTATATAATACAGATTAATATTTAATTTAGCATTCAGTTTTGATATCCTTTAGGCTTTGTTTTTGGAAAATTCCTACCCATATAGAAAGGTCTAGCTTACCCTGATTCCAATTAAAATACAGCACTTCCAGTTTGGGAGACCCTACCTAGATAATTCACTGGCTAACAAACTCCAGCTACTCCGTATCATATTTTATGAACTGTATTCTTACAATAACCACAAATGCTCCCTAGTGCAATACTTAGAAATCTTTATTACCCTACTGGATTCATGTTCATGGCTTCTCTCTCTTTCTACAGGTGGCCATAATGTCACGATCTCCCTGCAGTCCAGGACCGGGCACACCCATATGCCTTCTGTAGTCGGTGTCCTTGTCTTTACGCAGTTCTGGTTCTGGTTTCCTCTTTCACACTTTCTGTCATTGGCTTATACCCCTACCTGTGTCATTGGCCTTAACAAGGACTTAAAGGTATGTTTGCGAGACCTCAGTTTTATAGTGTATCATCTTCACTGTACCCTAACCACCCACGCCCAAGAATTTCATGACATTTTAAAGATGAGTTGGTGTCTCTCCAATATTATATTTGCCCTTTAAATTGAGTCATCACCTTGTTGAGTGCAGTGTGTCACTGGAAGTTTTGAACATCCAATCTCCCTACTAACTGTAACCTTGGATGAATCAGTTGAGAGGGAATGGTAAGAGAAGGGGCAAATATAAAAAAAATATGAAAAAGCTTTATAGATCACTCTTATCAATTTTATTTACTACTGAAGCTCTTGGGGAGCTATTGAAGGATTTCATATAGATAAATGATATGATGAGATTTGCATTCTAGAAACCACATTCTGGTATCAGTGGAAGTCCATTACAATGAATGCTGCTGCAGTAATCTGGGCAAAGAAAGGTGACCTGAACTAAATCTTAGTAAGGAGTGAAGGTTTGAGACAGGGCCGTGTTTCAGAGTTGTGTGATGCTGGAATATTTGATGGAAGAAACGATTACTGCTAAAGGGAAAAACAAAATGGAAGGATGTCTCTCTGGTAGTGGCAGAAAACAAGGCCAACATTGAGGATCCCAGGAATCTGACAGAAACTGGTCACATGACTCAAGGACTGAAGGTGGCACATCCCATGTCATCACACCATCCTTTTTTTTTTTTTTTTTTTTAAAGATTTTATTCATTTGACAGAGAGAAACACAGTGAGAGAGGGAACACAAGCAGAGGGAATGGTAGCGGGAGAAGCAGGCTTCCTACAGAGCAGAGAGCCCGATGCGGGGCTCGATCCCAGGACCCTGGGATCATGACCTGAGCCGAAGGCAGACGCTTAATGACTGAGCCACCCAGGCGCCCCTTTTTTTTTTTTTAATGGGGTTTGTGCTTAGGTCTTTCTCAGTCCTGTGGCCTGATGATTCACCTATTCTTCTATCTTCTCAGAGGCTTTTTTACCTTCAAATAACTCTTATATCTAGTCATCACTTGTGTTAAAATGGTCTATTAAATTTCAAAGTGGAAAAATTAGGGGCCAGAAAATGGCTGATGAAGATTGAGTATTTCATCAGTTGCCTTTTTTTTTTTCCCAGTATAGCTATACAGCCATTTATCCTTTAAGTGTCTCAGTATAAAACTACTCACATTTATAAATATTGAGCAGTTTTATCTTTCAAAATTAAGATCTTTAGGGGCACCTGTGTGGCTCAGTCGGTTAAGCGTCTGCCTTTGGCTCACATTCCGATTCCAAGGTCCTGGGATCTAGCTCCATGTCAGGCTTCCTGCTCAGCAGAGAGCCTGCTTCTCCCTCTCCCTCTGCCTGCCATTCTACTGTGTTTTCTCTCTCTGTCAAATAAATAAATAAAATCTTAAAATTAAAAAAAAAAAGACTCTTGGGGCACCTGAGTGGCTCAGTGGGTTAAAGCCTCTGCCTTCAGCTCAGGTCACGATCTCAGGGTCCTGGGATCGAGCCCCGCATCAGGCACTCTGCTCAGCGGGGAGTCTGCTTCCCCCTCTCTCTCTCGGCCTGCCTCTCTGCCTACTTGTGATCTCTCTCTCTCTGTCAAATAAATAAATAAAATCTTTAAAAAAAAAAAAAGACTCTTTAGGTTTCACAGTACTTAAGCTTTAACATTGTTATTAAACATCCTATACAATCTGTAGGGACTTTTTCCTCTAACACACAATTTTCTGTTCTCTGTTTCCATTCTTTACAAGGAAAGTGGATGAAAAAGAAAAGATTCCTTATCCTAGTGAATGTGATGCCTATTACCATTCTCTATCAGTGTAAATTAGGGAAATAGAGAAAAATTCAGACTAGTAAATTTAACACCTACTCAATAAGTAATGTGAAGCTAACTTTTTCATTAGGCTCACGTTAGACTCTTGTTAGGATTGTGGTACAGAAACTGTACAGACTTGTACAGGTTGTTGAACTGGTATAAGGAAGGTACATGGAAGTTAGGTATACAAGTTAGATAATCAGATAACACTTCACAAAGGAGCTAACACTTGTTGTGATGCTCACACCGTGAGTGGGACTTAACCCACTGAATGAAGCAGGTTGCACGGCCAGCAAAGATAAGATGAAGGGATGCCTCTGAATAGGCACAGAGCTTCAGGAAAGTATAGGGAACTGCAGGTCGTTCCATAAAGCACTTCAAAACAAATTCAGTGTAAGAAGATAGATCCCTATAGTTACTATAAGAGAACATTTAGCCTAGATTGAAACTTCTGACATTCGTTTGTATTGTATGCTTGCTAAGAGCATAGAATTCTTAAATCTTGATTTGGGTTATTTTAACATAAGGGGGAAAATTCTTTTATTTCTTCAGATGCCGAAAGTTCAGTATAAATCAAACTGTAAACCATCCACATTTGCATATCCTGCCCCTCTGGAAGTCCCAAAAGAAAAAGAAAAGGAAAAGGTAGGTTCTTTGTTCCCTTGAGCAGCATTTATACTTATATATAGAAGCTACTTAGTGATTTCCTTGGGTTTGTTTTAAATATTTTTATGTTTTAAATTAGAACTTTTCAAAATAATACTTCTTATGGTAAAATCTAACGTTACACAAGAATGTAAAGTAAAAGCTCTTTTTCCTCTCCTGTCATCCAAGTCCTATGTTGCAGGAATCATAATTTTAATCCCTCTGAATGTTTTCTCCACACATTTCAGTACTTTTTACATTCTATCTCTATCCACAGATAGAATTATTTTTGACATACTGTTCTGTAGCTTATTAATGTTACTTTAACAATTAACCTTTAAGGGGCATCTGGCTGATTCAGTCAATAGAGTGTGCAACTCTTGATCTCAGGGTCATGAGTGCAAGCCCCACATTGTGCATGTAGCCTACTTAAAATGAAACAAAAAATAATAATAACCTTTAAATTTTTCAATATATATGGATCTCATTTTTTGCTGTAGGCAATCTTTTTATGTATATATATCATTATTTGTCTTCTCAGTTCTTCATTTGATGGACATTTTAAGGTGATTTCTAATTAATTAATCACTATTACAAATGAGATTAAGAGTCTTTATACACGTATATTTGTGAACTTGTACAAGTGTATCTGTAGGTTAGGCTATTAGATGTGATTGATGAAAAGTGATGTACATTATTTATTTTCATAGGCATTAACTAAATTTCCTTTCAAAATGGATATAAACAACTTATATTCCTCTGTCAATGGTGTATGAGACGCTCACTGATGTCTATTAAATCAGCCTATCATGAATTAGAGAGCTGCACTTGCCCCTGACATTTTCTCAGTAAAATTATCCTTTCTGATACCTTATATTTAAGAAAATGCTTTTTTTCCTCTCAAGGTAGTGTTCCATATTAGCCAGTTATTGATTATTTGCTATAAACTTTGTGTGTAAGTGGGGATATTTATATAATTGACCAAATTTGAGGATGATGGGTGATGATTATCCTCTGACAACAACATCTCACCTCATTTCATCAGCTCTGTTTCAAACGCCCAACTTTTGGGTCAGAAACAAAATCAGCTTTATACCAATACTACCAGCCTTTGAAAGTCTTTTTCACCCTCAATTTCAGTGAGACCCATCAGGAAGGATAATTCTAGGCTAACCACTTACCCACTGTGTATTAACAACAGTAGGACATCTAATTCAGTAAGAATATCTTTATGAGCAGGTTTGGAGGAAATTGTTTTGTTTTTTAGTGCTTTCTCTATAAAGTAAAAATGGTGCAGCACTCATATATCTCAGAATCTCATGATAGCAAATCCACATCTAAGGTAGGCTACAGATTTAAAAAATAAATAAAAATAGAGTTATATTGGACACAAGCCTCCAGGAACTAGAGTTACCTGAAGACCATACTGGTAAATAATGAATAAATGTGCTGCTTGCTTTTCCCATTTATTCCCTAGTGATTTGATTTTTTATGATACTGCCAGGAAACAAAGTAGTATTGTAGAATCGAGTTCTCTTTGGGCTTATACCTTTGTATGTAGGTAAGGGATTATGATTTACCCTGTTTGCTTCCTCTAGGTTTCCACTGCTGTGTTATCTATTACTGCGAAGGCTAAAAAGAAGGAAAAAGAAAAGGAAAAAAAAGAGGAGGAGAAAATGGAAGTGGTACGTATAATTTGGTGGTGGTCATGTGGGTTGATACGTCTATTTCTGTCACGGTCCAGATTCTTCCTTAAGTGAACGTTACCATACCTTGCTTTTGGCTTCCCTTAAGTAAGTATCCTGTTCTAAGCAGGGATTCCAGGAGTTTTAATTGGAAGATACTTGAGTTCTTGAAGAAAATGATAACTAAAGTGGGTTTTGAAGGGCAGTGTAGAAGTCTCAGACAATATGAAATCTCATCAGTCATGAGATGATGGTGGGATGAAAAAAAGGCCCTTTCAAGCAAGGAGAATATCATTTGTTTAAATAGACCCTCTTTTTCTGGTCTCTCTGGTAGAACAACTTCATCTTCTAAAACCAAGTTACATAGCATTCTCATCCCTTAACAGTTACCCTCTCCATCCTCTGAGGCCAGTATGACTTTGGTTGTACTTTCATTGTATCTAATCCTAGCTACCCTTTGTGCCTAAGAGTTGCTCAGTAAACTTATCAAACATTAATTCAGTGATACGGAAGAGAAGTGAACCTTTGTTGGAGTATTTTTTTAATATTTTCCAGGATGAAGCAGAAAAAAAGGAAGAAAAAGAGAAGAAAAAAGAACCTGAGCCAAATTTCCAGTTATTGGATAACCCAGCCCGAGTTATGCCTGCCCAGCTTAAGGTCCTGACCATGCCAGAAACTTGTAGATACCAGCCTTTCAAACCAGTAAGTTATTGATGGCTCTAAGCTATATACCAGGGGGATATTAATTCATGGGACAGTGGTATATTGACAGAGAAGGGTAAATCTCCAAAGCATTGGAGAAAGCGTTCAGTACAAATCGCTTAGCAAAAGAGAGAACATTCCCTCTCATTTTATATAGATTTGGGGAGAGATTTTTTTTTTTCCCTCTACAAACATCTTTCCTCTACCAGAAGCTTACACTATAGGAGTTTCTAATACAGCATTGTGATTAGGAGCTTAGACTCTGGGACTAGACATCCTGAGTTTGACTCCTGATTCTACCATTTACAGCCTTTGTAACCTTAAGTCTGGTACTAAACCATTCTCTGCCTGTTTCCTCTAATGAAAATAAGAATTATACCTAACTCAGGAATATGACAAAGATGTATTAGTTACATCTTTGTAATTAATGATTTACTTCACTGTAATTAAGGTATTAATTACATCTTTGTCATAAAGATGTATTTTTAATACATATTTATTATTTTAATACATATAAAATGTAAGTTAATACACAGGCACTTAGAGCATTGAATTTTACAATTTGAAAAGGGTCTTCCTGCCATTTAATTTATTCTAAGGAAGAATGTTTCAGGTTAGAAACAAATGCAAATCAGTAATTTGAGCATGATAATATCTTTTTTTTTTCTATGTTGTTGAAACTGGAAAAACTAGAAAGCCATTAGTAGACACATTTAATACATCCAGATCTTGGGCCTGCCTAAAATGTTATAGATGAGATTTCTAAAAAAAATAAACCCATTCTCATCTACTTGAAAGTGGTCCCTGATGGTGGTGAGAGGAAGGCATCTCTTACCTACACTTGTGAGCCAGGGTCTTACCTGACTAGATTATCAGCTAGAGGAGACAAGGACAGGGATGGAAGATGGCTGTATTTAGTGGTGAAGAGCTAGAACTGAGTGGAACTAAACTGTGTAACTGAGACAAGTCATTTAATCTTTCATATTTCAATTTCCTCATCTGTTAAATGAGGAATATTGTACTGTCTACCTCCTAGGAATGTTATAAAGATTAAATAGGTCATTATAGGTAAAATACCTAAACAATGTCTGGCACATGGGAAATCCTCAATAAATATTACTTGACGGTGGTTACAAGTCACTAGACATCCGTAGGTAGCCAGACAGTCAGGCCAGGAAGGCAGGAATAGCTTGAACACCTTTTCCCTCCTATTAATCCTGTGTTATTACTAGGACCTAATACTACTTGGTTTGTAGTGTTCAGTGAATGAATTGGTAGAACTACTAATGGATACTTTAAATGCAGTCAGCGTCTACTCTGCAGCCTAGTTCATCTAGGTAGAATGTTTACAGAGAATGTATTCCAAACAGCAACTAGAAACTGCTGTTGCCAGTTGAAGTGGGGCATATCAAGAATGGGTATATTAACGTGCAACTAGTGAATATTTTAAGCTTACAAGATACCTTGCGTTTTTGACAATTATGAATAATTATGGACAGCAAAGTAATATGCTCCATATCATGAGGCTGTATGAGAGTGATGTGTCTTGGTTGGAATTAAATATTAAGCATTTGCTGAGAATAAGAAGATGCTCCAATAGTTGCCTCAAAAAGACTGCCTTTGTGCAACAAGAAGTGAGAGCTAAGGAAGAGTTGCTAGCTGACTGTTGAGGGGGTGCTGCCCTAAAACACACGTAGCCCCTCAGCAAAAACTAGACCTTTTGGTTCCAGGTGTTCAAGGAAATCCCTGTCCAGTCATAGCCGACCACTCAGTTGAGTAGGGACTTCAGTGGTCACATACAGCAGAAAATACTGACTTTATACAAGAAGTTCAGAAAAGTCACCAAACAAACCAACAGCAACAACAAACCCTGGGGAAGGGAGAGAATCTAATCTTCAGAGTTGCCACACTATATTATTTTAATGTCCAGTTTCAACAAAAAATTACAAGACATGCAAAGAAATAAAAACCTCGACATCATAGGCAGACTAAATCACCTACTGAAAATATGTTCAGAGACCTAAAGCAACTATATCTAAAGAACTAAAGGAAGGTATGAGAATGATGTCTCAACAAATAATATCAATAAAGCAATAGAAATCATAAAAATAATCAAGTAGAGATTATGGAGTTGAAAAATACAGTAACTGAAATGAAAATTGTTAAAGGAGCTCGGCAGCTGATTCAAGCAAACTTGGGCAAACTTGAAGATAGGTCAGTTGGAAACAACTTTAAAAAAAGGGTGAGGAGAAGTGAACAGAGCCTCAGAGACCTATGGAACAATATCAGGCGTACCAAGCTGCGTAAAATGGGATAATGGGAGTCCCAAAAAAGAGAAAAGTATAAAAGAATATTTGAAGAAATAATGACTGAAAACTTACCAGATTTAATGAATAATATTAATCCACATATCCAAAAGGAACACTGAATCCAAGGATGATAAACTCAAAGAGATCTACTCGTAGACTCATCCCGATCAAATTGTAGAAAAACAGGGACTCAAAAGAAGCAACTCATCATGTACTGGGATCCTAAATAAGATTAACAGCTGATTTGTTGCCAGGAACCATGGAGGCCAGAAGGCAGTAGGATGACATATTTGTAGTGCTGAAAAAAAGACTCAACCAAAAATTCTCTGTCCAGCAAAACTATCCTTTAAAAATGAAGATGAAATTAAAACATCCCCAGATAAAAAGTAAGAGAATTTGTTGCTAGCCAACCTGCCGTACAAGAAATACTACAGTGAATGCTTCAGGTTGAAATGAAAGGACACTAGACAATAGTTTGAAGGCACATGAAAAAATAAAGAGCACTGATAAGTGTAACTACATGGGTAAACCTATATGAAGGATAGTATAAATGTATTTTTGTATCTCTTCTATCTGGTTTAAAAGACAAGTGTATAAAGCAATCGTAAGTTGTGCACACACTGTATAAAAGTGTAAAGTTAAAATATGCATTAAATATGTGAAGGTTCTGGCAGCTCTAGCAGATTGCCACCTAGCATTTAAAACTGAATGGTTTAAACAACAAACATTTCTCACAGTTCTAGCAGCTAGAAGTCCAAGATTAGGGCGCCAGCATGATTGGGTTCTTAGTAAAGGCCCTCATCCTACTTAGTAAAGGCCCTCTTCTCATTGTATCTTCATATGACAGACAGAAAGGAAAACTAGCTCTTTTCATGTCTCTCCTTATAAGGGTACTAATATCATTATTAATTAAGTCTTCACCCTGGTGACCTAATTGCTTCCTAAAGGCCCACATCCTAATATTATCACTTTGGGGGTTAGGATTTCAACATATGAATGGCAGGGTAGAGAGACACAAACATTCAGTCCATAACACAAAGGAGTAAGGGAAATACCGGTATATTGACTTATAGTTTTTGTATACTACTGAAATTAGGTTACAATTTTTCAATGAGATTAAAATGTTAATTGCAACCCCAAGGCAACCACCCAACAAAATAGCTCTAAAAGTACACTAAAAGAAACAAAATTAAATTTAGTACACTAGAAAATATCTATTTAATACCAAGGAAGCCAGCAGTGGAAGAATTAAGGAACAAAAATATGTAAGACATAAAAAAACATCAAAATGGCAGGAGCAAATCTTAGTAATCACATGAGATGTCTTTTCTTTTTTTTTTTTTTTTTTTAAAGTAAGCTCTAGGTCCAACATGGGCCTAGAACTCACGACCCCAAGATCAACAGTCTCACTCTCTACCAACTGAGCCAGCCACGGGCCCTAATCACATGAGATGTAAATGGACTAACCACACCCATTAAAGGGCAGAGATAAGCCAAATGGATAAAAAAGAAAATGATCCAACTATATGCTCTCTACCAGAGACACACTTTATGGGACACCTGGCTGACTCAGTCAGCAGAGCATATTACTCTTGATCTCAGGGTTGTAAGTTTGAGCCCAACCCTTGGGTGTATAGATTTTTTTGTTGTTGTTTAAGATTTTATTTATTTATTTGACAGAGAGAGATCACAAGTAGGCAGAGAGGCAGGCAGCAGGGGTGGGGAACAGGCTCCTGGCTGAGCAGAGAGCCCGATGCGGGGCTCGATCCCAGGACCTTGAGATCCTGACCTGAGCCAAAGGCAGAGGCTTTAACCCACTGAGCCACCCAGGGGCCCCAAAAAATAAAATCTTAAAACATACACACACTTTAGATTCAAAGACTGAAGTAGATGAAAAGCAAAAGGATGGGAAGGTAACCCATGCAGACAAGAAACTAAAGGAGCACTGGAGCAGCTGTATTAACATCAGACAAAATATACTTTAAAAGAAAAATTATTGGGGCACCTGGATGGCTCAGTCATTTAAATGTCTGCCCTCGGTTCAGGTCACGATCCCGGGGTCCTGGGATCAAGCCCCACATTGGGCTCCCTGTTCAGCTCTCCCTCTGCCTGCAGCTCCCCCCGCTTGTGCGCACTTTCTTTCTGCCTGTCAAATAAGTAGATAAAATCTTAAAAAATAAAGAAAGAAAAGAAGAACTGTTGCTAGAGACAAAGAACATTTTACACTGGTTAAAAAGGTCATGAGCACCTGGATGACACAGTCAGTAGTAGATCATGTAACTCTTGATCTTGGGGTTGTAGGTTGAAGCCCCACGTGGTGTGTAGGGATTACTTTTAAAGAATAAAATAAGGCTCTTTCCTTATGTTGTTTATATTGCAGGATTTGAGTTGGATTATTTCATTCCAGTTGAGCATGAAATAGTACAGTTATAACCTGGAGCTATCTGTTTCCCAAATACAGGAAATCCTTTTGGTGAACATAGGTATTTTCTTGTTTGGTAGGTGATTCATCTTCGTTTGGTCCTTTAGAAGGCTCAGGTAAAGTTTTAGACCCTGGACGATTAGGACAGTGGCCTTGTACTATGACTGTTCTTGGGTGCATATTGGTAGTAAAGGGAGGGTCTGTTCATAAAATGGCTTTCTTCAAGGAAAGAGGACTTTTTAAGGGAAAGAGTTAGAAAATAATGTGTGTATGAATGTGTGTGTCAAGAGAAGGGAGATAGTGCAGACATTCACGAAGACACACCAGTTTTATCGCAGGGCAGGGCAGAGTTCCAGTGAGGAAAAATCAAGATTAGATTGGACTGCAGAGCTATTTGTGTATATGTGAATCATCTGACTGATGTGCTTGAGCTTCTTTTCCTTCCCAGTAATTGGCTTTGGTAGAAATAATGTTTTTCCCGCTGGGCCCTGCCACTGTTCCCTGATCTAATTACAGAGAGCAGCTTTCCGTTTCCTTTGACACAGGCAAGCAAATGGAATAAGATCAGCACACAGAGATGGGTGAATAATTTGGGGTGTGAATTTACTTCTGATATGTTTGGGAGAGGGCTAATAAAATTGCTTTTACACTCTAGTTCTTTTTTTAACTTTTTTTTTT
>CM053605.1:5265753-5276042 GCA_028646535.1 Procyon lotor | reverse complement strand
GGGGGAAGCAGGCGCCCCGCTGAGCAGAGAGCCTGATGCGGGGCTCGATCCCAGGACCCTGAGATCATGACCTGAGCTGAAGGCAGAGGCTTTAACCCACTGAGCCACACAGGTGCCCCTAAAAACTGTTCTTACAGGTCCATGAGGGAGTAGGGAGCTTGCTCCAAAATACTCAATACTCCTTTCACTAAAAGCCTTGCTTACCCCCTCAGCCCAAAAAAAGTCAACCAAACTGACAGTTTGCTTATGATAGAGTTGATTTACACTTTGATGTGAGCCCCTTATTACAGATCTGTTACAGTTTATGGCCAGCACTGGTCCATGGATCACCGATTCGTCCCTCTCTCTCTCCCTTAACTTTGGTGATACTTTCGGCACTAAAAGCCTTAATATTTGCTCACTGAAGCTATCGAACATCTAATGTATGTAAGACACAGTGCCTAAAGGTACTTCAGAGTCAGTTTAGACCATGTAACACAAAGCTTCATCCAGTTGAAAAAGATTTATTATGCCAGTGTTGTAAACAGTGTTGAAGTAGGTCTTTAGATGCAAAAAATGAGAATAATCTAATGTTATGAAATTGTCATCACATCTTTGAAGACACATATAAACTATATAATCAAGGTTTCTCATTTTACCCTAGTTCAAATACATTGTCAGACAAATAAGAATTTATTCTTTTCTTCTACTCTTTAAAGAAAATAAGAATAGTATCATTTATTACTTTATGACAAAAGAAAATTATATTTAAATGCCAGGCTGTAAGTCTAGCACCATGAGTGTTATACACTGACTAGCAATTAAAGCTTTTACAGAAATCTCAGATAAACATTAAGGCAGGAACCCTGCCATTAGTAAGAAAATATATTCAAGCCCCCAAAAGTGTTTGGACCTTTGATTGAAAGAGGGAAATTTATACTAACTTTCTGTCTATGTAAAATTGCTTTGAAAATTATCTTTGGGCCTTTGATGGTTTCCTAAGCTTTACCCAACCAGCACATGGTGGTACTGATACCATAAGCACTCAGTCTCTGTATGGAACTGAACAGACTCACATTAGCCCCTCAAGCCTTTGACCACACATTACTGAAAACCCCCTGATTAAGACTTTCAAGGCAATTAACTACAAGATGGCTTAGAAGATTTTTTTTTTTTAAGATTTTATTTATTTATTGAAAATGAGAGAGAGCATAAGAGGGGGAAGGTCAGAGGGAGAAGCAGACTCCCTGCTGAGCAGGGGGCCTAATACAGGACTTGATCCCAGGACTCCAGGATCATGACCTGAGCCAAAAGCAGTCACTTAACCAACTGAGCCACCCAAGTACCCAGCTTAGAAGATTTTAGTTAGAAAGTGGATTTTTTTTTAAGTAAACTAAACCCAGTGGGGACTCAAACTCACAACCCTGAGATTGAGTCACATGCTCTACCAGCTGAGCCAACCAGACACCCCAGAAATTGGACTCTTACTATTTTCAAAAGATCAAATACTCAGTCTAGTAGGAGTATAAAAACCATAGTCTGTCTTACTGAACACTGGCGTGTTAGAACTGCAGAGGCAGGGTTAGGGGCTAGTTTTAGACTTCGACAGCTAGTGGTAAAAAAATTTTCTTTTAAACAAAGGATGACCCTAGCCTTTCCCCTTCCCCCCTTCCTTAGGATCTCATTGCTCATCTGAAGAAGGTTGTCCAGGCCCGTGTTGGAGATGCTTGTGAAGAAATCCATGCTGAGACCTGCTACTCACTGCATGTACTGTTGCCTCCGCGCTGACCCGAAGAACCTTGTCTCCAAGTCTTTGGTGAAGAGAAGATATATGACTATTTAGTGTGCTCTTTCACAGAACTTGGTTTTCAAATAAATATATTAAAATCTCCAGATGGACAAGGACTTTTTAATTTGTTTCAGCCTCGATTTTAAATAAATGGACCCAATAACGCCCCCCCCCACCATGAAATGCCTAAACCCCGAGAGCTAAATCCTTAATTGCTGGGATGAGTATGCATAATTTTCATATTGATGAAAAAGTTAAACTAGTTCATAGATTATTTGAAAAATAATGGGAAAAAAATAAGAAAAAAAATCAATCCTTGTTCTTCACTCCAAGAATTCTCTGTTTTTTAAAATCGGATTGAGGGTACAGGGTACTGTCATTTACTGAAGAAATCCCTTTAGTGGTTCCAGGGAAATGTCTGTTTAGGAAGCTCAGAAGCATTATTTAAAAGTAAGCTTTGCCTGTTGTTTCCTGCTTTTTTTTTTTTTTTTTTAAGATTTTAGTTGTTTATTTGACAGAGAGAGAGAGATCACAGGTAGGCAGAGAGGCAGGCAGAGAACGGGGGGGGGGGGGGGGGGGGGGGGGGGGGGGGGGGGGCAGGAGGGGGAAGGGATGGTGGTAAGCAGGCTCCCCGCTGAGCAGAGAGCCCGATGCAGGGCTCGATCCCAGAACCCTGAGATATGACCTGAGCCAAAGGCAGAGGCTTTAACTCACTGAGCCACCCAGGTGCCCGTGTTTCCTGCCTTTGACCCTGTTCAGAACAACAGATACAAAATCATTTAGCCACAGGATTTAATAATGTACTTGTTTTTTCCTCTCTTTTCCTACCCTTTTTTGCCATGTGCTTCTTAATTTGAGGTATAATTTAAATATAATAATTATATTTTATTATAATTTCAAAAATTTGAAGTGTATACAACTTGATGAGTTTTGATAAGTACGATTTTGATGTCTATATAACCAGACCTTAGATGTTGGGCTCTTGAAGTAAGCAGACAAGGTCATTCTGACAACCACCCCTTCTCAGGTTCTTGGCATATGAAAAGGGACCTCTGATACACAAGGACATATCAATAAGAGCTAGATTTGGGGGCTTTGGTGGGGTTTTTTGTGTTCTGGTCTTCAGTCATATAAAATAAAAGTAGGTTATTTCCAGCATTTATATATGAATGGTTCTTTATTCCAACCTTGATCCTTATACTTTTTAATTTAGGATATAGCCGCCTTTTTTTTTTTTTTTTTTTTAAGATTTTATTTAACAGAGAGAGATCACAAGTAGACAGGCAGGCGGGGGTGGGGAGGCGGAAGCAGGCTCCCTGCTGAGCAGAACCTGATGTGGGGCTTGATCCCAGGACGCTGAGATCAAGACCTGAGCCAAAGGCAGAGGCTTTAACCCACTGAGCCACCCAGGCGCCCCAGGATATAGCCTTCTGAGTCTGTGGGAGAAACTATCATTAGAGGAAACCAGCACCCTGATAGATTGGCCCTACTACAATCATTCACCACAGCCTTGTTGCTAGGTCCAGGCCTAAAGGTTACTAATCCCAAGGGATGGCTTCGTTCATTGGTTAATTTCATTGTATCCCCTCCTTTGTAAATTCCTGTTTCCTCAATATCAGATGATTCCATAAAAGAGATTATCTCATTTCCTAGCCTCTCATTAGCTATGTCCTTCCTGTTCAAACTCTTAACATTGCTTGCATTTCAGATAGAGTTATCTCTAACATTTCCCTTAATATATGAATTGTTTATAAAACAGAAATCTCTCAATGATGTCACTGTCCAAAATTGAGTAGTCTGGGAGAGGTGGTACATTCACTGGCCTCTGGCCAAAGTCATTAAATTCCTTCCATACTAATAAGTTGAACTTCACGGAGCAAGTCAGCACTGGTTACTGGTAAGCAGTACAATTTAGGATTTGTAACTTGGTCTTAAATATTGAGGTTATAGCTCAAAAAAAAAAAAAGTAAGCTATAAAGTAAAATGGCCACTTGGATCAGGCTATGATGAGACTATCTGTTTTCCTGATGGCTTTCGTTACCCTAAGATTTCCTAGATATGCCTAGCACTGAGAGACAACCAAGGAGCAAAGTGATCTAAGGTGGAAATGAGCAGGGTAAAATAAAGTCCTGCGTGAAGCCAGGATGGGAGCTAGGGTTGGCATACTCTCCAGAAGAACAGAAGGGAACGTGGCAGCACTTGCTCCCGGGTGATGTCGTGACACGCTTTCAGACTTGAAGGCAGGTGGGATGCACAGCCAGGAAACCAAATGGAAGGAAATCAATTTCTGAGACTGGGCTTAATATTAGAATCCAGTCTTTCTCCTACCCCTCTGCAGTTAAATGACTGCTGAGTCTGACTCCTGTCCTTGGCATCGGTAGCAAGTCTTTTCCTTCCGTCTCTGACCGGTCTCTTCATTTAACCTAAATTGAAAAAAAAAAAAACATAGTTAATGGAGCATTTCTTTGTGCAGGGATTCTTTGGCAGGTCCCACTCCCTCCGACTGCTTTTGAGCTTCCAGCCTTCCTCAGAATTGGGTCTTTGGTCTTCTCCGGTGGCCCACTGTCTAAGCAGCCCCCTCTATCCCACCCCTTCACCCGCTGTCCTCGTGCACGTGACTGCCCTACCACATCCCTCCCACCCCTGTCGTCTGAGCACACCCAGCCACACTGGGCATCCCCATTCGGGAGCCTCACGGGCACTAGAAACGGTATATCCAAAGCACATCCAGTCTTCTCTACTCGGAGCTAATGACAACCCCTCCATTTGGTAGTTCACACTAGAAACTCAAGCTTCACCTGTGACTCAATGTTTAGCCTCAAGTTTATCTCTCCGGTTCATCCACCCTCCTTCCCCACTGGTCGCTACCCTGGTTCAAGCACTTAACTCTCCATCAGCCCCTAGACCTAGTTCACTCTAATCCATTCTCCAAATTGATCTTTCTACAAGGCAAGTCATACTTGTCTCCTGCTTAAAATTTCTCACTAGGTCTGCTGAATAATGCCCAAATTCTTTGTTGGTGTACAAAACTATGCAAGGCTTTAGCTGCAGCTCACCTCTCCAGCCTCTCATCTCTTGACTCCTCCCACCTCATGCTCAGAACCATGTTCACTTTCTCCAGAGATCCAGGCTTTTTGTCACCTCCTTGCTTTTGCACGTATCAGTCCCTCTTCCTGAAAATATCCTTCTCGCTTCACTCCCACCTCTCCCTCTAGGTCCGGTGAATCTACTAGTTAGTTTTTTGTTTGTTTGATTTTTAAGATTTTACTTATTTATTTGACAGAGAGATCACAAGTAGGCAGAGAGATGGGGGGGAAGCAGGCTCCCCGCTGAGCGGAGAGCCCAATGCGGGCTTGATCCCAGGACCCTGAGATCATGACCTGAGCCGAAGGCAGAGACTTTAACCCACTGAGCCACCCAGGCGCCCCTACTAGTTAGTTCTTTATGTCTTGATTTATAGAGACTTGCGTCAAGAAACCCACCCCAGTGTTGCCCCCTGTTGCCCTTACCACACCATCATTCCTTGCCTAGTTGACTTATTTTCCCCTTCATTTGTCTTGCTTACCTTTATAATACACCTTAGCACATAGAGCATGATCATATATTCATCAACTGCCTGTATTGAGAATGGCAAGAGCCACAACTGAGCACTAGCAGAACAATTGGGGTAGAGTCCGTGAGCACATCAGAGGGGATTGATTCATTGGAGTGATTGGTGATTAATTCATCTGTCTTGGAGCTGCATGCCCCAGGCATCTATAAATGTCTCTTCTCATTCCTCTCTTGCAGTGAATAAACGTTCCTACTAGGGATTGTTTTTTCAATTGTTTTATTCTTGGAAAACCCGGGCTTTTCTTTGTGTGTGTAGGGAAGATGGTGTCTCTGAAATCTATCATTGCCAGGAGATGAGAAGAAATGAGCCTGGGTGAAGCAGCTTTTGTGTCTTTGTCCCAGACCACTCCCCAACCTCCTTATCTTCGTCATAAATGAGACAACACTTCTACTTTCCACAGAAAATCTCTTAGAGGGTGCCTAGCGTGATTGTTTCTAAAGTTCAAACTCCTTCTCTACCGTCTGCTTTGTTATGATTAAAGGACATAAGGGCCTTTCCAAGCCAAACTGCGTTAACGGGAAGATCGTGGACTCGGGCCTCAGACTGGTTCATATCCTGATCTTGTCCCCTAGTAGTTTCCTTATTTGTACAGAAGAAATAATGTTCACCTCAAGGTTCTTACAGGCATTAAACAGTAACGGCTAATTATGACGTCCTTACTACGCACCAGATACTGCCAAGAATCACAAGTATTGATGGACTCATTCCTCACGACCACCCTGGAGGTAGATGCTGTTATCTTGAGATCGTCTATATTAAAGAACCAAGCACTTAAGGTGGCCTTAACCAAATTTGGTTGAATCAGAACGGCATGGCCCAACGCTTCATTTTACACACGAGGACACTGATAACAGTGCCGTGACCATCAGGAGCCATTTGTGCAGTCATGTCTCCAATTCACTTTCTCCATGAAGCTGGTCTCTGGCCTATTAATTTTCTGGCCTCATTTGATCCAAAAGGGGCAACAGACAAATGGCAAATAGCCATTTCTTTGCCTATCCCATATCCAGACTCTGCTCCTAGTTTGTGTCCTCCATACTCTTAAGCCACCACACCTTTTCAGAAAAGGATTGTCAGCCAAAGCAGTATTTTCCATTTTTTCTAAGTTTTTATTTAAATTCCAGTTAACATACAGTGTAATAGTAGTTTTACATGTGTAGTATAGTGATTCAACATCTCCATACAACACCCGATGATCATCACAAGATCATTCTTAATCCCCATTACCTATCCCCCCTCCCTTTTCCTCACTCAATTCCCCTCTGGTAACCAACAGACTGTTCTCCATAATTAAGAGTCTGTTTCTTGGTTTGCCTCTCTCTCTCTCTCTTTTCCCTTTGTTCGTTTGTTTTGTTTCTTAAATTCCCCATATGAGTGAGATCATACAATAATTGTCTTTCTCTGACTTAATTTCATTTAGCATAATACCCTCCAGTTCCATCCAAGTCATTGCAAATGGCGAGATTCCATTCATTTTATGGCCAAGTAATAGTCCATCGTATATACATGCACCACATCTTCTTTGTCCATTCATCAGTTGATGGACACTTGGGCTATTTCCATAGTTAGGCTATTGTGGACATTGCTGCTATAAACATCAGGGTGCATGTAGCCCTTTGAATTAATATGTTTATTTCTTTGGTCAAATACCTAGTAGTGCAATTGCTGAGTCATAGGGCAGTTCTATTTTAACTTTTTGAGGACACTCCATATTGTTTTCCAGAGTGGCTGCCCCAGTTTCCATTCCCACCAACAGCGCAAGAGGGCTCCCCTTTCTCTGCATCTTCACCAACATGTGTTGTGTCCTGTGTTGTTAATTTTAGCCCTTCCGATAAGTGGGAGGTGATATCTCATTGTAGTTTTGACTTGTATTTCCCTGATGATGAGTGATGTTGAGCATCTTTTCATCTGTCTGTTGGCCATCTGGATGTCTTCCAAAAATAGTATTCTCACTAACCCAGAGCCTCTACAACACAGCCCGCTGTTGATGGGTACTTCCCATCTCCTTGCGGGCATCTGGGCAGCTCCTTCGGTGCACGCACTCAATGTTTTCCAAGTCAGTGAGTTATTTGTTGATAATAAAATTGCATCCGGGAGATAATTACCTTCAAGGATCTTGGGCATTACATAGAGCTGGGACAGAGATAGTTTCCCACGAAGTCATATTCCCATGACCTGGTGTGAGCAGCTCTTGTGCCATGATCTCTGGGAAGCCCTGATTCATGTTCTAAAGATTTAAGAGGTTTACAAGCATCAAAGGCTTTCGGCTAATGGTAGGTATATATGAGCCTGTCCAAAATAAGGGCTGGTGTTGGGTCCCTAGGCAAATTCCTTCCCTCGTTCTTGAATCAGAAACCTGGGGGAAGGGGAGGGGGTTATTCATTTACACCTCACTGCCAGCCCCACTGATCGGTGTCTCCTCCCAGCAGCTCTCAGGCATGTCCGCCACAAGGTTAGCAAGAACAGCGGTCGTGGTTCTCTGGTGATTTCCTGGGTGTGTAGGATGTTTGTTTCCCAGCCAGTCTATAAATAAGCTCCTTAATGGCAAACATCCAAGTATCTCCCAAAGTCCCTGTCACAGTGTTTGATAAATAAAGCCTACTGGTTTCCAATTGAATACCTCTTTAATTAGAATCCCATTGGCTTGGGGAGGAGTCTGGTGATTCTAATTTTTCCCCGCGGCCCTTACACATGATTAGCATGTAAGCTTCATGAGGACAAGGGCTTGTTTTTGATGATTGCTGTATTCTTGGTGCCTAGAGCAGTTCCTGGTTCGCTGCGGGCACTTCGTAAGGATCAGATGGATGGGTGGACAGACAGATGGACCGATCGTGGCAAACTTGTATTTTGCACCTGTGTGCTAGGCGCTATATTTAGCACTCGCCTCATTCACATTGCCATTTGTTAATCCTCGCAGTTCTACTGTGAGGTAAATACATTACCATCCTCAGGAAATGAGGCTTAGAGGGGATCAGGGTATCGTAAGTTAAGAGACTGGAACTCAAACACAGATCTGCGTGACTACAGATTCTGTCCTTCCGTTGTTGCTTTGGCTTTTGCTGATATTTTAGTCACTATGGCACTGACTCAGCAACTCTGGACTCCGACTCACAATCCAGCAAGTTTGGCTCAGACTCAGATGACTGTGACACCGACGGTCCCGGGACCACGCTGAGAAACACCGTCCTATACCAAGCCACCTCCAAAAGACCCCTTGCTGTTCCAATGCGGTGTGGATACGGGGATAGTGAGGACCCCTCCCAACAGCCCCGGCGGCAGCAAAAGCTCCCCCAAGGCACCGGATGTCTGCAGGGGTAACGCAGGACCTCCACAGCGGGAGAGTGTGGACATACCCAGGGGAAGAATGTATTCCCCAAAGGAAAGGTCCTCAGAAACCAAACCAATGGACCAAGTAGCAGAAAGTAAGAGTGCTGTCCCGCAGCGGTCCCGGGGATCCCTTTGGGTTTCTCCTTGTAGTACAAGTGCTCTATGGCGCCAGGCCCACTGGTTTCCCTTTCCTATACACACCATTGCCATGGCTATTCCCCATCAAAAAGGACTTTCTCTCTTTCCTAGAGTCTTTTGAGATGGGCGTCTTGAGCAGCCGAGAGGCCTCGAGGCACCACTACCCTGGGATGTACCCCACTGTGCTCCCCAGCCTGAGACTCCGGCTCGGGGTGACATCGCATGGCCTAACAGTGCCTGAGCAGACAGAGCCTGTGAGTAGCTGCCATCTGGGGGCGGTCCCGGCCTCAGATCGATCCCGCAGCGGCCTGGACACAGTACCCCAGCCTCTCCTCTCTCGGGGAACTCTCGGGCACCGCAATCAGGCTCTAACACCTCGGCCAGCGGCCAGGGGAAAGCAAGGGACTCCTGGGTCAGGGAGGGGCGGCAGCACCGGATTTCCCATCACGTGCTGGAGCAGAGGCCCTGGACAAAATCATTCCATTTGTCTTAAAGTAATTGGATCAACATGTAGTTGAAATAGTCTCTACAGGAAAAATGAACAAATTGTTAGACTTCCTTCCATTTATTTTGTGGCTTGGAATTGTTTTTATTTCTAACGGGGTCCAGGAAGGGGGTGAGTGGAAACGCCCTAATCTTTCTAGCGCTTGGAGTCTGTAAAGGTCTCATCCGGGCCCAAAGGGGGACAAGTCACCTGTGCCTGGTCCCTTCACAGTCTCAAGCCTCTGCTTCCAAAGAGTCCTGCTCTGCCGGTCGAGCGGATACAAATGAGTGTGGAAAAGCCCTACATTGGAGAGGAAGCCAGGGGCCCCAAACCAAACTGTGGAAATCCCATCTGTAAGCGACCGGATTCAGCTCATACTTCGATACCACATTAGAGAAGAGCGGAGAAGCTCTTTCCCTCATTTACTGCCCATCCTCTAGAGAACTTCGGGAAGCTGTGCACCCAGCCGCCCTTTGCCTTCCTTCTGGTAGCAGATGCCTGTATCTTCATTTCTCCTCGAGGCTAGGGCTCAGCCCGGACGCACTCAGCGTCCTCCGTCCACAGGCCATGGCGACTGGGTCAGGGAAGAAGCCAGGACACACGTCAGGCCAATCCCAGCCAGTTCTGTTCCAGAATGGGGAACCCTCTGTCTTCCACTCCTGATGTGGCCTGAGTACGGCGCCCACCCGGAGGAAGCCGAGCAAAGAGGCGGCTTCCGGGGGCCACTGGGTGATGCCTGAATCCAGCCGTGCCTCCCATTCTTGCCTCCCTTCTTGTGTGTAAGCAAAAGCAGGCCACTTGGGGTTGAATTTGGGGCATTCGGTACCAAAAGAGTGCTTCAAGAGGAGCCGCGTTCATGCCACACCAGATCCTGGCTCCTGGGGCTGGATGCGGTCCATTCACATTCCTGGGTCCCCCACTCCCCCGGCCTGGAGCAGCGGGTTTCGGAGGAGGGGCCC
>CM053605.1:5232211-5265653 GCA_028646535.1 Procyon lotor | reverse complement strand
AGCCTGCGTCGTCTGCAGCCTCTACCCTATAAGGACATGTGAGGGCTGAGCAGGCAGAGAAAATGAATGGGCTCTTGTGGCTGGCGCCTGCAGCTCTCCCAGATCCCGGAGTGGGTGAGTGGGGGCTGTGGAGGGCTGGGGGCCAAGCGGCCTCCCAGGAGAGGGCCCCTTCCAGAGCTTGGGCTCCACTGCGCCCCTGGCCCTGGGAGCCCCTGATTAGAGGAGCCAGAGCCAGCCAGCCTTCCGAGTGCAAGTAAAGAACACTGGCTGTCTACAATCCCTGTTCCTTTCCTCCAGACAGGTACACACACATTTCCATGACACAGGTGGTTCTAGAAAATGTGAGGACAGACCAGAGTCCTGAGGGCTCTGGGGGCCAAGATGGTGGGGTGGCGTGGAGGGTTGGGGCAAAGAGGGAAATCTGTCCCTGTCTTGGCTCCTTTCCCAGACCCATGTCTTGGGTTTGGTGCTATGAGTGGACGTGGCAAGAGGCCTGCTTAGGAAGCTGTGTAGCCACAGCTGGCCTGGCCTGAGGCCCGGCCTTCCGAAGCCCTGGACAGCTTAGACTCGAGGGGCTTTGGGATCCAGACCAAGGCACACTTCAGGGCCGGGCTGCCATAGTGTTCCCCCAGCCAGGAGTGCCCCCGGACTCAGCGGTGGGCCAGCCAGCACCCCCACCTTCCCAGAGGGACCCCCCACCCCAGGCCCCAGCACTCCCTTGGCACTTCCGGGCTAGCTCCAGGAAGAAGGCTGAGAAGGAGCTCCCTCTGCACCTCCTTCCCCAGCTGTTCTTGGAAGCAAAAATGCTTATTTCCCAGCCTTGTGGTTGTTCCTCCAGGGAGGGATCTTCACAGGCAGGCTGAAGGGGGAAACAGAGGCACAGGACAGAGTGGTGATTGCCCAGTCCCAGTGCGCATGGAAGCCCAGGTCCAGATCGCGTCGAAGCGAGCCTGCGTTCCAGCAGTCAACTGGGCCACCCTCACCTCAGCCCCTGGTAAGCACCCCCAAAGGGGCTGCCCTGAGCCTAGCCCTGCAGCGACCAGAGAAATAGGGATCTGTGGGTCTTTGCTGGACCCCCTCTAGGTACGCCTTGACCTTGGGTCAAGACAGACAGAACATGGGGCGCCTGGGTGGCTCAGTGGGTTAAAGCCTCTGCCTACGGCTGAGGTCATGATCTCAGGGTCCTGGGATCGAGCCCCGCATCGGGCTCTCTGCTCAGTGGGGATCCTGCTTCCCCCTCTCTCTGCCTACCTCTCTGCCTACTTGTGATCTCTCTCTCTGTCAAACAAATAAATAAAATCTTTAAAAAAAAAAAAAAAAGGCCAGGACAAACATGACAGGCAGGGTCCGACCGCCAGCTCCGCCCTTCCTACTACCCCGGGATGCAGAGCTGCCCCGGGACAGTGCTCTGGGACCTGCTCTAGGCCCAGTGCAGAGGGGAGGCTGTGCAGGCCCGCTCGCCTCTAGGTGAGCTGGTCTGTGTGACTGGACAGGCAGGGCACACACTGCGGCCCGCTGGGCCCCCTGAGAGCCTGGGCTGAGGACAGGGGCCTGGGATCTCTGTCTCCCCCAGCGCCAGGCATGGAGGAGGTCAAAGAACAGTGTGGGGCCATGTGGACTGGGGGCACAGCAGAGACGGAGCTGAGAGACCCTAGAGCTCCAGGGCAGCCGGGGCCTTGAGCAGCGCCAGCCTCCTGATGCTCCCAGCTCCCAGGACAACCCCTCCGGGACACCACCCCTCGGGCCCACCCCCTGGCTGCTCAGCTCCTCCCTGGGCGGGCGGATGACCCACGCCAGAGCGCTCAGCGCTGGAAGTGCTGGACTCCGGCAACCAGGCCCTCTGGGTTCCCCCCCATCCCGGGCCCAACCCTAAAGAGAGCTCAGCTTCCCTTCAAGTGCCCCACCCGTGAACCGCCCACAGAGAAATGTGCGGGTGGCACAAGGGGTCCTGAGGAGCTAGGTTAGACGTGACCACAGATCTCCAAACAATCGAGGTGCCAGCAGCTTCAACAGGAGAGAGGCTGGTTTGTAGCTGGGCTGCGCAGGGCTGGCCGGATACACACACACAGGGCCCCCATCTTCCTCCTCTCTTGCTGTGCTGTGTACTGGGCTGAATCGTGTCCCACGCAAAACTCAGGTCCCCGCCCCCCCCAGAAGCTCAGAATGTAACCTTCTCTGGAAACAGGATCCTTGCAGAGGTAGCCAGTTAAGATGAGGTCCGCGTGCAGCAGGGGGAGGCCTTCAACCCAGTGGGGTCCCTAAGAGAAGAGGGCACACAGAGACAGAGACGCAGATGCAGAGGGAAGACCACGTGATGACGGAGGCAGAGAGGCAGTGAGGGGCGCTTCTAGAAGCTGAGCGATGCCAAGGATGGCCGTCAACCACCGGAAGCTAGGAAACAGTTTCCAGAAGGAACCAATCCTGCCGACCCCTCAATTTCAGACCGCTGGCTTCCTGGACTGTGAGAGAACACACTTCTGAGAGAGAAGACACGTTTCTGCTTTCAGCTGCCCAGTCTGTGCTCATTTGTCATGCTGACCCCACCAAACTAACACGGCTCCGAGGTACGGAGTCCTTCCCCAGGGTCACCTGCGCCTCAAACAATCCCTCCGCATTCCCACCATCGGGAAGGAGGAAGGAAGGAGGAAACAAAGAAGATACAACTTTCTCCTGCTGACATATCCCAGATGCCGGACACACCATTTCCACTCTCCTCCTGTTGTCCTTAGTTGAGACCCCTAGCAGCACATGGACAGCTCAAAATGCTTGCTTTTATCGTGGCCCGCCTCCATTCATTTTCCTCCGTTAGCTGATTCTGGCCCCCAGATGCCCTGCTGTAGAGCCAGTGCCATTGTCCTTTCCCAGAGTGGCACCCCACCCTGCTGGCTCCCTTCCTGCCCAACTCCAAGTCCCCTTTTCTGTAGGGCACTTGAGGTCAGCCTCAGCACCCCCTTGAACAGCCCAGCCCACACCCACCTCCGTGGTCAGAGGCAAAGGCCCTGGGGCCAGCACCCAGATTCCTGGGAAGGCAGACTACTGAGCCCCAGGGCTCCTGTGTGCTCCTCACCCAATGGGCACCCTGCAGGACTTATCCAAGCATTTCTTCCAAGTGAGTCCAATGCTTAGCCTACCTGAAAATCTGGAGAAAGAAATTTCCTTCATCTCTGTACAAGCGGGACCGTGTCATCTTTCCAGCCTGGCTGTGGTTGGGCGGGGGTCACGGTTCACAGTCTGGCCGCAAAACCTCCAAATTCAGAGCATCCCCCCTCCCTGCCACCAGCCAACAGGCCCGGGGCGAGGAAGCAGCTGCTTCCCCGGCCCACCCAGGGGCTCAGAGGGGGTGGCCTGAAGTGTCCCTTGAGAGCAGGAAGTCCCCCTCCCACGGACTTCCCTCACTCTCCCCGTGTTTTTCCTGTGGTCCCGTTTCCTCCAGAGCCCCCTCGCGGCTGTCCCAGAAGCTGTGGCTCCAAGACTCTGGGACTCTGCCGTCAGAAGCCTCTTGGAGCTGGGCCCCCCTGCGCCCTGCAGCTAGCGGAACTGGAAGGCAGCTGCGGAGCGTCACCTGTGAAGCGGACAGCACAGTCTTGACGTGTTTAGTCTCAACGGCTGGGATGCTGAGGGGCCCAGAAAGCAGCTGTCCGGGCCCCAGGCTGTTGGGTATTTGACAATGCTGCCCCTTCTGTTTGCACCCTGTGTTCCGGGGTCGGCTTCCCGGTCCTACCTCTGTCAGCTCTGCCCTGGGCCCTCCGGTGGGCCGTAGCTGCCTGAGCCCAAGTTCAGGGATGGACCAGGTTCATATCATTGTTCCTGGGCAGATTTTCAGCCCCTGGGGTCGAAAATACTCAGGGGAAGGGGTGACTTAACTCTCTTTGCCAGAAACTTCAGAGCCCAGTCAAGATGCTGCTTCGCTGCACGATACCCCAATTCTCTGCCAACTCTGACACCTCCCCACACCCCCCACCCCCAGGCTCTTGGCAGGCCCTCCTAGGACCTGGTCCAGGCCTGGAGTCAGAGAACCAGGCCACTCCCCTGGCTTGCAGTAAAAGGGAGGAGGGGGTCACAGAGACGGAAGCTGGGGCATGTGCCTGTGCCCCTCACCCCTGAGAGTTCCCCCTGGTGGGCAGGCCCGGAGGCCTGGGATTGAGCCACCACCTCCCAGGGAGCCTGTGTGAGCCCAGACTCTCCTTGCAAGTAAAGGGATCAGCGTGAGCATGCTCAGCAAACAAGCCTCGGCCCTACACACGCAGGGGTATTTTAGAAAGCCACGGGCAGCGTGAGCCACCCTGGGAGGACTGGAAGCAGACGCTCAGGGCCGGCAGATTCTAGGGAGAAGCCTCCCCCTGGGGGTTAGCTCTGCGCAGGCCACCCATTTCAGGCCTAGCCCCAGAAAGAACCGACTTCCGGTCGCTCCCACACAGAGCTGAAGGCAGAGCCCGGAGAAGGGGGGACAAGGGCAAAGCTCAAGGAATTCCTTGCTGGGATCCTCCTTCCAGCTCCCAGCCGGCGGCTCCTCCCCTGACTTACTTGCGATGGGAGCCAACAAAGGCCCTTTGGCTTGAGCTGTTGGTTTTAATATTTTGCTTGCTTGCTTGCTTGCTTATTTATTTAAAGTTAGCTCGACACTCAAACTGGGGCTCGAACTCAGGACCCCAAGAGTCGCAGGCTCTACTGACTGAGCCAGCCAGCCAGGCACCCCTTCCCTAAGCTGTTTTGGGAGGGGTTCCTGTCACTGGACTTGGAGGGGTCGGGGTCCGACTCTGTAGGGAGTTTGGGCAGGAGGGAGAGGGAGAGAGCTGGCGGTGACCGGGGGGGCTGGCACTGAGGTCGGCCTGGCGCTGGGCCGGGACAGTTCCAGGCTTGGCCAGGAGCTGCGGACGGGGAGCCCGGGGGCCGCGTTGGGAGGGTGGCCCGGGCCGCTGATGGGAGGAAGGCAGCGATGCCCCGGCAGCGCGATTTCTGGGAACCTCTGCGCGCTCTGACCGCCGCTGCGCTGGCACAGCCGGAGTCCGGGTTCCTGGAAGTGACCGCCCGAGGGCGGGGCGGCGCGGCGGGGGCCGTCTGCGGCGGGGCAGCTTTCCGCTCCGCCCGGCCCGGGTCGGGGTGTGCGGGCTGCCCCCCGACCGCTCCGCCCAGGAGCTCCGGCTGACCCCACCCTGCCCCGGGCGGGCCTTGGGCGGGAGGGGGCGGGGCACTGCGCGGGGGGCGGGCCTTGCGCGCTCTTCCCAGCCCCTGCGCTCCCCGCTGGCTCCCCTCGGGGCGCCCACCCCAGTCCCGGCCCTGGCGGGTCCCCAGGCCGGCCCGCCGCAGCTGATGCAGCAGGTCTCGGTGGGGCCTGAGAATGCGCATTTCTGACGGGTTCCCAGGAGACGCTGCTGAGGCCACCCTGGGGACCACATTTGGAGAGCGAGTGTCCAGTCCTTCCAGAGTCTCCCCTCGCTGCCCTTAGCTTCACTTTTGGCTTCATGGGTCTGTTAGCAGTGAAAGCCTTCATCCCGGGGCCAGAAAGAAGTTCTACACCCTGCCCTTGGCCTCATGGGCACTCACGAATGATAAGAAGGGGGGAAAGGGAGATTTAATGTTACTATGTGCACTTTCCATCATCAGGAGTGACTCTTTTTATTAGGATGAATCAACTCTTTACTGACCCAGTTATGGCGGTCTCATACTCCTTTCTGGTCTGCCCCAGGTCTCACCGGTAGAGCAACAATCACAGGATGAAGCCTGTTAGTGGGGAGCCCTCCTGCTTAGGCTAAGGCAACATGAGGCGGGGACCTGCTTAGTGCCTCACAGGAATTCCTTCTGCAGCGTCCTGTCCACAAGCCAGGGACAGCCACATCCCTAAAGACATTCTGTGTGTGCCTTGTCTCCTGGTCCTCAAAACGTGCCCACCCGCCAGGAAACCACTCAAATGTGGCCACTTCAACCTGGCTCCTCTGGGCTCACATCACATGCCACACAATGGGTATTTTTAAGCCTGCTTAGAAGCTAGCAATATTACTCACTAAAAACCTTAGAGTCCCACCGGTCTCTTGCAGAAGTATAGTTGCTTTGGAAAGATCTTGGTTCTGTAGGGCATCTGGCTGGCTCGGTTGGTAGAGCACCTGATTTTTGGTCTTGGGATTGTGAGTTTAAGCCCCATGTTGGGTATAAAACCTACTAAAAAAAAAAAAAAGATTTTGGTTCCAGATTTGCTCTTCTGGAAGTCCATTTTAAGGCCTGGACTTCTTTTTGCCAGCTTCATCCAGGCCACAGAACAACTGGGGGCTGTGATGTGACTCCCGTCCCTGGGATAGGGCAAGGAAGGATGGCACTCGAGGCCAAGATGGACTCCAAGACCCTGGCCTGCCCCACTTTCGGGCCTTCCCTGCTTTCCTGCTCAATGACAGAGCCCTTGGGGGGATGGGTGTTCCCAGCCGGGTATGCTCTCTTTCCATGAAATCAAGCAACCCTCGGGAGACCAAAATCCAGTCCCTCTACCTCTGCATGGACTCTGAGCTAGGAAGTCAGATGCATCTGAATCCCCCACGCATCATGAGATTTGGACAGTGACCAAATCCAGCTTTCCTAGAAGGATGTCTTGTGTGTGTGTGTGTGTGTGTGTGTGTGTGTGTGTGTGTGTCTAGGCAACATCTCGCAGCAGTCCCTCTTTTGATTTGTGCCTGGCATTTCAGTGTGTTCCTCTTCCGACCTGCTGATTACAGCGAGGCCCTGTGCTTGCTCAGAGACCTGCTCTTGGTCTGAACTCCCCCTGTAGGAGCTTCGAGATCCACTCAGTGCAGCTGGCTGCCAACTTTGTCCGGGCTGCGCCCTCTCATCCATTTCTTGCGGGGTTTCCACACTGTTCTTTGTGTGTGGTCTCGGCTCTTTGCCCCTCCGTAGAGACAGTGACCAAGTGGCTGCCTACTACAGCTGCAAGGATGACTTCATTTGAGAGCTGTGTCACTTTTGCATCAGCTTCCCCAGCCAGGGCAACACAAACAAAAATAAACAGAAGGGACTGCGTCAAACTAAAAAGCTTCTGCACAGCAAAGGAAACCATTAACAAAACAAAAAGGCAACCTACGAAACGGGAGAAGATACTTACAACCTTGACAAGGGGTGGATATCCAAAATATATAAAAAACTCATACAACTCCATAATAAGGCAAACAGCCCTATTAAAAAAAAATGGGCAGGGGCACCTGGGTGGCTCAGTCGTTAAGCGTCTGCCTTCAGCTCAGGTCATGATCCCAGCGTCCTGGGATCGAGCCCCGCATCGGGCTCCTTGCTCGGCAGGAGGCCTGCTTCTCCCGCTACCATTCCCTCTGCTTGTGTTCCCTCTCTCGCTGTGTTTCTCTCTGTCAAATAAATAAAATCTTTTAAAAAAAAAAAAATGGGCAGAGGTGTGCCAGGTGGCTCAGTTGGTTAAGTATCCAACTCTTGATTTCGGCTCAGGTCATGATTTCAAGGTGGTAAGATCAAGCCTGTAACGGGCTCTGTGCTCAGCAAAAAGACAAGAAATAACAAGTGTTGGCAGGGAGGAAAGGGAACCCAAGCGCGCTGTTGGTGGGAATGTAAGTTAGTGCAGCCACCATGGAAAACTGTATGTTGGAGGTTCCTCAAAAAATGGAAAATAGGGGCGCCTGGCTGGCTCAGTGGGTTAAAGCCTCTGTCTTCAGCTCAGGTCATGATCTCGGGGTCCTGGGATCGAGCCCTGCATCGGGCTCTCTGCTCAGCAGGGAGCCTGCTTCCTCCTCCCTCTCTGCCTGCCTCTCTGCCTACTTGTGATCTCTCTCTGTGTCAAATAAATAAATAAAATCTTTTAAAAAATTGAAAATAGAACTGTCATATGACCCAGCAATTCTACTTCTGGGTATTTATCTGAAGAAAATGAAAACACCGATTTTAAATGATATATGTACCCCTATGTTTATTGCAGCATTATTTACAATAGCCAAGATAGGGGCACTTGGGTGGCTCAGTCGTTAAGCGTCTGCCTTCGGCTCGAGTCAGGATCAAGCCCCGCATCGGGCTCCCTGCTCGGAGGAAGTCAGCTTCTCTCGCTGCATTCCTTCTGCTTGTGTTCCCTCTCTCGCTGTGTTTCTCTCTGTCAAATAAATAAAATCTTAAAAAAAAAAAATAGCCAAGATAAAGAAGCAACCTAAATTTTCATTGACAGATGAAAGGATAAAGAGGTGGTGTGTGTGTGTGTGTGTGTGGGTGTGTGTATAAAATATAAAATGGAATATTACTCGGCCATGAAAAAGAACGAAATATTGCCATTTGTGACAACCTGGATGGGCCTTGGCAGGTATTATGCAAAATAAGTCAGACAGAGAAAGATAAATACCATATGATTTCACTTACAGATGGAGTCTAAAAAACAAAACAAATGAAGAAGCAGAACAAAACAGAACAAAAACAGACTCATAGCTACAGAGAACAAACTGGTGGTGGTCAGAGGGGAGGGAGGTGGGGGGATGAGCCAAACAGGTGAAGGGGATTAAGAGGTACAAACTTCCAGTTACAAAATAAGTAAGAGGAATGTCATGTATAGAATAGAGAATATAGTCAGTAATATTGTAGCAACTTTGGGGCGCCTGGTTGCCTCAGTGAGTAGAGCATGTGACCCTTGATCTCAGGGTCGTGAGTTCAAGCCCCACACTGGGTGTAGAGAATAATTTAAACAAATTTTTAAAAAATATTGTAGTAACTTTGTATGAGGACAGATGGTAACTAGACCTATTGTGGTGAGCATTTTCTAATGTTTAAAAATATCAAATCAGTACGTCAATTATAAATCAACAAAAAATTAAAGTATTTAAAACTGGAAAAAAAAAGAACTATAAAGCATGCCACAGAGTGGCCTCCCACCCCTAACATACTCAAAGACTGAGGCCCACAGAGGGCTGTCAACTACCTAAGATTCAGATTTGTCCTTGAATGCGGGACTCGGCCAGGTCTTTATTTCCAGGGAGAGCCTGGGTAGATCCCCGGAAGTATTGTGCATATTCCAAGAATTGAACTTGGGGTTGAATTTTTCCCAGCAGCAAGATGAAAAGCCCCAAATCTGAGTGATGGGTTTACAGGAATTTATTAAATGAGTTACTTTTTCAAATGTTTGAAAATTTCATACTTAAGCATTTTAGAAGATCATTTTGGGTCCATCGGCACTTTGGGAAAACTGGAGTTGTCAAGCAAAAACCAACAGGGTGCTTTGGTCAGCCTAAGAACTGGGAGGGCGAGGCAGTAGGTTCAGTGAAACTGCTGGGAGATGGTGGGTGTATGGAGCAGAGCCCAGATGAAGCTTCAGACAGAAGCAGCTTGCCTTGGTGACAAAAGTATTCTTTGTACCTACACCAGGACATATCAAGTAGGTTAAATATACTGAGTTTGATTTAGAGATTTTTTTTCCAATTTAATGCTTGTATCACCCATATGTTCAAGGACTTGGAGGAATTCTTAAACTATAACTAAAAGATTTATTTAAATTGATTGACTTAGTTAAACTTTATTAAAGTTTATTAAACTTAAATAATAAGTTTATTCACTAACTTTATCAAGTTATAGCTACTTGTTCCAGTAGCATCCACAATCACAAAGATGTGACAAGTCCAAAATCAACCTGGGTCTTTGACAACTGGAGATACCAGTAAGAAGCTACCTCTGGATTTATTATAAGAAAAATCAATGTAACGTTTTTCATTAATAATAAGCCCCATTGTTGAAGCCACTTTTAGTTGGTATGGCATATACAGAAATTATGCCTGCAATAGGATTCTTTGGATTGCAAGTGACAGAAGCCCAACTTAAATCAATTAAAAAAAAAAAAAAGATGGTTAATTGGAGAGATGCTGGGGAGGGGGTGTGGCTTACACAAAGGACAGAGCAGGCGCAGGAATGAGAGCAGTGCCACAATCTCAGAGCCTGGGCCCACGGATTTGATGCCCCCAACATTGCTCTCTTTGCATCTCTGTGGGTGACAGCTTCATTTTCTCAGGCTTTTTTATGTGATAAAGGACATGGTTACAAAGCTGCCCCAGAGTCTCAGTTTTACAACCATCTGAACATACTTCAACAGAAAAATTCCAAGGTAAGACTGTCATTGGTTCAGCTTGAATCACAAGCTCATCTTGGACCAATCACTGTGGCCAGAGGCACAGGGTAAGATTAGTCCATTCCCGGCTCTGTGCCCATCCCTGTGGTCAGGTGTGTTACCAGGAGGGAGAGAGATGATGGGCAAACAAAGACAACAGCCACCACAATGACCATAATCCTGGCAGTCAGGCAAATGCACTCAGAAGGCAAAGCAAAGCAGGAGCGGTGTTTCGTTTCCTTGTTTTGTTTTTGAAAGAGAGAGAATGAGTGGGAGGGACAGAGGGTGAGGGAGAGGAGAGAGAATCTCAAGCAGATACTGTGCTGAGCACAGACCTGGAGGTGGGGCTCAATCTCATGACCTTGGGATGACAACCTGAGCCAAAAGCAGACACTTTTTTTTTTTTTCAAAGGCAGACACTTAATCGACCTCTCCCCCCAGGTGCCCCAGGTTTTTGTTTTGTTTTGTTTTGTTTGTTTGTTTTTTGCAGCTAAGAGCCCAGGGTTCAGAGGCAGAAGGACCTAGATTCAATCCTCATGCCACCACCACTTCCCAGCTGTGTGAACTCTAAGTTCTTTTTTTTTTTTTTAAAGATTTTATTTATTTGACAGAGAGAAACACAGCGAGAGAGGGAACACAAGCAGAGGGAATGGTAGCGGGAGAAGCAGGCTTCCTGCTGAGCAGGGAGCCTGATGCGGGGCTCGATCCCAGGACTCCGGGACCATGACCTGAGCCGAAGGCAGCCGCTTAACGACTGAGCCACCCAGGGGCCCCTGAACTCTGAGTTCTTAACATCTCTGTATCTCATGTTATTTATCTTGTCAAAGACCAAACTTGGACGAGTAAGGAGATTGATTCAGGTGATGGCAATAGGAGGGGACCCCAGATCAGACAAACCACATGTACATTACCGCAGGTAAAGCACAACATTGTTAATCTATGAAATGCTGAAAATAATAGCCATCTCATCAATGTGATGTGAATTAAATAATCTATGTAATCACTTAGCGTAATGCTGGCACACACATGGTTGCCATATTCAGCCAATAAGAACACAGGACAGTAAAATAAGGCAATATTTGTGATATACTCATTATCAAAAACTTATATTATTAAACAAAAACTTGAACAAAAAATTCAAATTTAAGTGTTCTATTTTGTCTGGCAACCCTTGGCACACAATGAGGTGACAAACGTTAACTTATTATAGAGAACAGGGAGATTTATTTTCAATACCTATCCCAAAGACAGGATTTCTCTCCCTGATAAATACAGCTTTTCTTTGAAGATAATCTCAAATCTCAGAAGAGAAGAGGCAGGGCTGGGGGCCGAGGAGATGGTGGCCACACACCATCTTAGGGATTCTTCAAAGTCAAGCTCACCTACTTTCTCCCTGTTCTCTTCCCAGACTCTAGCCTTGGTCACCTTTTTGGAAGCATGAAGTGGAAACAGGAAGATTCCCACTACAGAGCCTCAATGCCTGGAAGGAAGGTATTGCCTCTAGCCAGCTCCCCCATCTCCAGCTGATTTGGGGACTGGCAGGTAGGTGCACTTTCAGTGCTGTTTAGTTTGAGCTCCAAAGCACCACGAGCAAGGAGAGGGCGATCTGTGCTCCTGTTTTATTTGAAAACCAAAACTTGACGTGTGGGGAAATATAAAAATAAAAAAATTCTCTAAAATTCCGGGAAACCGCTGCAGTGGGGTGGAAGGCTGAAGATTTTAGGCAGATTTTGGGCGACTTTTTTGGTTCTAAGGTCACTCGGGATCGCTCCTGTAAAGCGGGAATAACAACGCCCCTGTACTGTAATCTCTCGCCGCTTTTGTTTTCCCTGGGATAGAACGAGCTCCTTGAGGTTAGATGTTGAGCTTGGTCGGCTCATCCCCAGAGCCGGACACAACGTCTGTGGAACGAAAGAATGAGAAGCCGTGAAAAGGAAGACCGGGAAGCCTCCCCGCAGGAGGCGACCCACAGGACCCACAGAACAGCAAAGTCTCACTTCATTTCCGCCGCCCGGAAGCCTCCCAGCCCCGGATCCAAATAAGCCCGCCTTTCCTCCCAGGATGCTCCGCGCCGGCGCGTCCTATGATTGGCTGCGCCGCCCCCACGTGACCTGAGCTGGCGGCGCCCGTTGCCGGGGCGACAGCTGGGGAAGTGGCGGCCGAGAGGGTTAGTGGAGGCTTTCGGCCGCTGTGCGGCAGGTAAGCGTGTCCCCCGACGCGGCCCGGCTGCCCCGACACACGCAGCCCTCGGGCGGGAAGGAGCTGTGGTGGGGCCCAAGGGCCGAAGATCTGCGGAGCCCTCGCCCCGGAGGAAGGCCAGCTTGGCAGCCGCTGCCGAACGCCCCAACTTCTGGTCCGCCGCCCTGGGCGCTTGCCCTGGCGTGGGCCGAGGCGGCCTCCCGGACAAACCGAGGACGGGCCCAGCTGCTTCCCGCAAGTAGTCCCTCATCTGTGCCTCAGTGGGCCACACTTAGAGGGGAGCGCAAGCCGTCCAGCTGGGTAGTGACGGCGTGAGCGGGTAGCCTGGGGCTTTTAGATCGAGCCCCTCCATTATCTGCATCGGCTAACCTCCTCCCCAGACTTCATCCAATCTAAGCAAAACTAGGAGGCTAGCCGTGCAAATCCATCTTACAGGCAAATCCCATAGTCTTCCCCTTACTCAGCCAGCTCGTAGGTCCGAAAGCCCTTTATATAGGAAGTAAGCTGCCACACTGCAGCCCCTAAGAGTGGCTGAAGAAGTTTTCTCTAGTTTTTGCATAGAGCAGTGGTTCTCAAACTTGAGTGTGCGTAAAAGTGATGCGGAAAGTTTGTTTAAAGCAATTTCTGGGTATCGTGCCTGCCATCGTGTTCAGTAAGATCAGGGTGGTTCTAGGAGTTTCATTTGCACGAGCACCCCAGCTGATTCTGATTGAGGTGGTCCCAGCCTTTGGCATAATGCTGTGTAGTGGTTGATGTCGGTCTGGATTTAAATTTTGACTTTTGTCACTTACCGCCTGGATTCCTGGGAGCATCTCGGGCTTCTGGAGCCTCAGTTGCCTCATCTGTAAAAGAATGTAAATCATATTTATCTCTCGGGTGTATGGTGAAAACTAGATGTGAAGCATTTTGCACGTTGCTGGCATACAATAAATTCTTAATAAATGAACTTTTACAGTATAAAGGTTTAGAGAAAATTCTGATTTCTAAGAATGTCAGAGTAATAGGCTGCCCACAGGTGGCTCACATTCACTGAGAGACCATCATAGTAGACTCTTATTCAAGTAACCGTCTTGAAGAACTTCTCCGAGGAAGTGATGTTTATTAATCAGAGGGGTTAGCCAGGTGAAGAAAGAGGAGGAGAATGTTGCAAGCAGAGAAAAGAGTATGTGCAAAGGCCCTGAGGTAGGTAGCTGGAGTTCTCAAAACCAACAAAGTTCTCTTGTTCTGGGACCTTCAAAAAAAATGCTGTTCTCTCTCCTTGCACTTCATTTATTTGTAAATACCTTGGGTGTCTGTCATGCCCACCAGGCTCTGTTAGGTTCTGGAGAGATCACATTTATTTACTTATTTATTTTTATTTGAGAGAGAGTCGTGAGTGGTGAGGGGGCTGGGAAGGAGCAGAGGGCGAGGGAGAGACAGACTCTTAAGCAAGTTCCACACCCAGCGTGGAGCCCGACACAGGGCTCTGTTTCACAACCCTGAGATTGTGATCTGAGCCAAAATCAAGAGTTGGATGCTTAACCAGTTGAGCTACCCAGGTGCCCCTGGAGGGATCACATTTAAATCCACTTGACTGCCTTTGTAAACAGGGTAATAAGTGTAGCAGTAGAAGTAAGTGCAGAGTTCAGAGGTACCCCAGAGGAGAGAGAATTGCCTTGAGAGGGAAGGAGGGGGAGGGAGTTCATGGGAGATCTGAAGGAGGTCAGTTCTGGGTTCAATTAGCGCGATGAGTCAAGTTCATGGTGGGGCGAGAACATCAAACAGAAGGTTTGGGTTGTGAAAGAGCATGTGGTATGGGGGAATGCACGGGGTTTACCACTGGTGGGCCTGATGTGGGGAAGGGGGTGGGGGCAGGGGTGGTGTGTCCAGAGAAGGGCTGCAGCGATACTGGTCCCCAACAGTAGGCGGTCTTTCTCCTCCTTCTGAGTCCGGCAGACATGCAGGTGCCAGGAAGGGTAGTCGTCCTGTCCTCCCCACTATTTCCAGACCACTGCCTTCTTTGACATGCACGCCCAGGTCTTGACCACTTGCCGCCCCTCCTTGAAGCTGTCACCTAGAGGGGGGACAGGTGTTACCCCGGGAAGGCTGTAGCGCCGGGCGCGCTGTCTACCCCTCCGCCTCCTCCACTGGAGATTTCACCCTCCTGGCTGCTCGCTCCGGTTTCTTCATCTTTCAGGCATCTCTTTCGTCCGTTCTCTTTCTCCGCCACTCCCATGGTTATGAAGGTTTTATTACTGCATCACCTCCAAAGTCAAGCGCCCCTTCTGCTCCGATCGCACTTTTTATCTTTTAAGCTCCCGGGAATGTGCCTCCGAAGCGGACCTTAGGCGCCATGCCGCCTTCAGCAGGTGTCTGACCCTGATGCTCGTTCACTGCCCTACCGCCCCGCAGGCACTTCCTTTCCTCCAGCCCTACTGCTCTGTCACTGGTACACTTGTTTCTCTTTTCCCTGTCTTCTGGGAAAACCTCACCTGGGCTAACCTAACTCCGACAGCTGGAAGCGGCTGGAGAAACTGCAGAATTGTGCAGATTGCATTCGAGTGCATGTGTCTTAAGCAGACTCTCGGTATTGGAAATCCTGCCACGGGTCGGTAGTCAGCTTCGTTCCCGCCTTCTCTTCTCTTCCAGCTGTCAACCCGCCTCTTCCTGGCAGCTGATGACCTTGTTTCTTGTTTTACTCATCGCTGAATCTGTCCGTTTCTTTGGTCAGTACCCATGTCCTCTGCCCTCCCTCCATGGCAGGGGATGGACTGTCCCCGCCCTATCGAGGGCCCAGCCCTCTAGTTGGACACTAGGTGCGGCAGGCATCTTGCTTCCTTAACCATCTCTCTTCTGCCTCAATTCCTGCTTCTCTAACTGGGTCCTTCCCACCAGCTTACAGACCTGCTATTTATAATGTCTTCTTCCTTAGAAGACCTCCAATATCTTTCTAGCCTCTGCTTGTTCTCTCCTCTCCTTTTTGTGACAGGACACACAGATCTCCCTGTCCCTCCTTTGTTACTTCTGTTCTTCTCTTTAACCCTTTCCAGTCAGGCGCCACTCGTCACTGCTCTCGTCCACGTCACTGTCAAACTCCATGTTGCCAAATCCAGGGCTCAATTCTTCTGCCCCTGTTACTCCAGCACGTGTAGTCGCAGTTGATGTGGGAACACCTTCTGTGGCTTCCAGGTACCACCGTCTCCTGCTTGGGTCCCACCGACAAGTCCCTGCTCTTGCTTTGTCTCTTGCTGGCTGCTTTTCCTCTCCCTGAGCCCTTGGTCCCCGAGTGCTCTGGGGTTCAGGCGCAGGCCTGAGCTCTGCTCTGCTTCGCCTTGTCCTTCTCCTTAAGAGTCCCGTCTGCTTGGGATCCTTGTCTCCTAAAATGCCATCTTGATGCTGACAATTTCCAAATGCCTACCGCCAGCTCTTGCCTTCCTTTTTTTTTTTTCTTAATTTAAATTCATTTAATTAACATGTAATGTGTTAGTTCCAGAGGCAGAATTCATGAGTCTTATATAATCCCCAGTGCTCACTACATCACATGCCTTCCTTAGTGTTCATCACCAGTTACCCCCCACCTCCCTCCCCTCCAATGACCCTCAGTTTGTTTCCTAAGATTAAGAGTCTCTTATGGTTTGTCTTTCACTCTGATACCGTCTTGTTTTATTTTTCCCTCCCTTCCCCTGTGCTCCTCTGTTTTGTTTCTTAAATTCCACATATGAGTGAGATCATATGAAAATTGATTTTATCTGATTGACTTATTTCGCTTAGCCTAATACCCTCTAGAGCCATTACAAATGGCAAGATTTCATTTTTTGATGGCTACATAATATTCCATTGTGTGTGTATACACACACACACACACACACACACACACACCTCATCTTCTTTATCTGAACATTCATTTGCCAATGGACATCTGGGCTTTTTCCATAATTTGGCTGTTGTGGACATTGCTGCTATAAACATTGGGGTGCATGTGCCCCTTCGGATCACTACATTTGTATTTTTAGGGTAAATACCCAGTAATAGAATTGCTGGGTCATAGGGTAGATCTATTTTCAACTTTCTGAGGAACCTCCATACTGTTTTCCAGAGTGGCTGCACCGGCTTGCATTCCCACCTAGAGTGTAGGAGGGTTCCCCTTTCTCCGCATCCTCGCCAACACCTGTCATTTCCTGACTTGTTAATTTTAGCCATTCTGACCGATATGAGGTCAGAATCATTGTGAGAGAATCACAATGAGAATCATTGTGGCTTTGATTTGTATTTCCCTGATGCTGAGTGATGTTGAGCACTTCTTCATGTGTCTGTTGGCCTTTTGGATGTCTTCTTTGCAGAAATGTTTGTTCCTGTCTTCTGCCTATTTCTTCGCTGAATTAGTCATTCTTTGTTGTTGATAAGTTCTTTACAGATTTTGTAAAGATTCTCTGTTGATAAGTTCTTTACAGATTTTGGATACTAGCTCTTTATCTGATAAGACATTTGCAAATATCTTCTCCCATTCTGTCCGTTTTCTTTTGGTTTTGTCGACTGTTTGCTGTGTGAAAGCTTTTTATCTTGACGAAGTCCCAAGAGTTCATTTTTGCCTTTGTTTCCCTTGCTATTGGAGGTGTGTCTAGCAAGAAGTTGTTGTGGCTGAGGTCACAGAGGTTGCTGCCTCTATTCTCCTCAAGGATTTTGGTGGATTCCTGTCACACATTGAGGTCTTTCATCCATTTTTAGTCTATTTTTGTGTGTGGTGTAAGGAAATGGTTCAGTTTCGTTCTTCTGCATGTGGCTGTCCAATTTTCCCAACACCATTTGTTGAAGAGACTGTCTTTTTTCCATCGGACATTCTTTCCTGCTTTGTCAAAGATAAGTTGACCATAGAGTAGAGGGACATTTCTGGGCTCTCTATTGTGTTCCATTCATCTGTGTGTCTGTTTTTGTGCTGGTACCATACTGTCTTGATGATCACAGCTTTGTACTAGAGCTTAAAGACTGGAATTATGATGTCACCAGCTTTGGTTTTCTTTTTAACATTAACAAATATAATTCTCAGTGGGGAAAAACTGGGAGCTTTTCTCCTAAGGTCAGGAACACGGCAAGGATGTCCACTATCACTGCTGTTGTTCAGCATAGTACTAGAAGTCCTAACCTCATCAATCAGACAACAAAAAGAAATAAAAGACATCCAAATCGGCAAAGAAGAAGTCAAACTCTCACTCTTTGCAGATGACATGAGACTCTATGTGGAAAACCCAAAAGACTCCACTCCAAAATTGCTAGAACTCATAGAGGAATTCATCAAAGTGGCAGGATATAAAAGCAGTGCACAGAAAACAGTTGCATTTCTATACACTGAGACGGAAGAAGGAGAAATTAAGGAGTCGATCCCACTTATGATTGCATCAAAAACCCTGAGAATCCCAGGAATAAACCTAACCAAAGAGACAAAGGATCTGTACTTGGAAAACTATAGAACGCTCATGAAAGAAATTGAGGAAGAAATGGAAAAACGTTCCATGCGCATGGATTGGGAGAACAAATATTGTTAAAATGTCTGTGCTTCCTAGAGCAATCTATACATTCAGTGCACTCCCTACCAAAATACCACTAACTTTTTCTCACGAAGCTGGGACAAATAATCCTCAAATTTGTATGGAACCAGAAAAGACCCTGAAGACCCAAAGGAGCGCTAAAAAAGCAAATCACCTTTCCCTTTCTCTGGACTCACGTGCACCGACCTTCTCAGCACCCCACTCGGATGCCTCGTGGGCCTGGACACTTGTGGCTAGGACGGCATTCAAGCTGGCCTCTCAGATACCCCCCCCCACTGAGGTCCCCCACCTCAGCAAATGGCGTCTGCCTAGGCCCCAGCGTCCCCCTTCACATCAGCAGGTCTCGCCACCTCTCCCTTTAACGTGTGCAAGCTGAACCTTTCCCAAGGTTTCTTTTGCTCATCCAGAGTTACCTTGTCACTGGCTTGGGCTCTGCTGTGGCCTCCTTACCGCTCTGTCCCCTCAGTCCCTCCCCCACAGAGCAGACCCTGCTGTTGGGCACTGTCACTGCGGTGGTGGCAGTCCCCTGTCGGTCTCCTCTCCAGGCTTCCCAGCACACGCAAGCCACTAGCTTTACGCGAGACCTGTTGGACCTGGCCCGGCACCTCGCGGCCTCCAGGGTCTGCTTTGCTTCTCTCCCCCGGGACCTCAGCACTCCACAGCCCCTGCCCTCGCAAGTCCCCGTCCCCCAGATCTGGAAGTGATCTCCCTGTCCCTCCCTGTCCCCCCTCACATCTCTGCCCAGATGTTCCCAGGGAGGCCTCTGCCCCCACTCTCTAAAATCACCCCATACCCCTCTTCTCCAAGCCCTGTCCCCTTCCTTGCTTTATTTTCCTCATACTTGAAATTACTGCCATTCATTTTGAGCAACTCCAGCATGCCAGGCACTGGCCTAGGCACTGGGGATGCCCACAGTGGGCAGTACTTAAATGTAGGGATGTGCAAGTCAGGTAGTGGTCCGTGCCGTTGAGAAGAATAAAGCGGGACCAAAGACTAAGCAGCGATGGGGCTGACCCCATATGAAGGATAATCAGCGCAAGTCTCTCTGAGGCGGTGACATTTAAGTGACCTGAAGGCGATGGGGCTGTCTGGAGGGTGCCTACAGTAAGGGCAAAGTACTCGACAGAGGGCAGCCATGTGATGTGGGTATCCCGTGGGGGCAGCTGCGCAGTGGCCATCGAGGCTGAAGTTAACAGAACAAAGGAGAGAGTGTGGGAGGCCATGTTGTGTAGCCTTTGCGAGTTGGACCTAAGCAGTGTGACCTTCGTCTGGAGGATGGTGGAACCACAGGAGGGTCCTAAGCAGGAAGGCAAAGATCACTTGTTAATGGGATAGAAATGGAAGTGGAGAGAGAGAGGGCACGGGAGATCGTGTCACCGTACCTCAGGGGAGATGAAGCCACAAGATGGTGGTGAGACCAAGAAGACGGTGAAGAGGGGGAAACGATTACATTTAATCTTCCTGACTTGTGTGTTCAAATAATTGAAATCAAATGCACTGGAATGGGCAGATCAAGATGTAATGTTATAGAATCACGTGTTTGTAGAACACGTTTAGAAATGTACATAGATACTATGCATTCCTAAATGTAATTAAAAACCTGACCATGGGGCACCTGGGTGGCTCAGTCGGTTAAGCTTCTGACTCTTGATTTCAGCTCAGGTCATGATCTCAGGGTCATGAGATCGAACCCCGTGTTGGGCTCCTGCTGGGCTCCGTGCCGGACGTGGAACCTGCTTAAGATTCTCTCCCTTTGCCTCCATGCACACACCCCCCCCCCCCCACCTCCCTGGCCACTGCTTGCTCTCTCTCTAAACTCAACAAAACAAAAACTGGCCTAATACATTCTCTGGTGCATGAGCTTATGTTAACACTTGTGTAAATGCACACCACTTCCTCCTCTGTTACTGTAAGGCTAAATGATTATGGTCTTCGGGAAGCTAATTAAAGATTTTTTGCAAATAGTATCCCATATCTTTTTGTGAATGATTACCATTTTTTATTTGGAGGCAGAGTGAGGATTGGTGTTCATTTATATCACATTAGTATTAATGCATATCCTTCTTTAAAGTAAACGAATGAACCCTATCAAATTCTGTTTTGTTCTAAAATGTACTTTGTGGGCTTGACTGTTTGAATTACACACACCACATCGTGGCACATGAGAAAGCCAAATAAGATTAATCTTCCCCAGTCTCTCTAGCATCCCCAATGCTCATTTACACGCCTTCTAGCCGGTGTTCATATTCATTTTAGTAGTTGTCGTAGAAGGAATTACTTTGAACGTTAGCCTCCGTATTTCTGTATGATAAATAACCATGAAACTGGTGATCTAAGACAACACAGAAGTCCAAAATGGGTCTCACTGAGCTAAAATCAAGGTGTTCCCAGGGCTTGTTCATTTCTGAAGGCTCCAGAGGAGAATGTGTTCCTTGCCTTTGTGAACATCTGGAGGCGGTCTGCGCTCATTCCTTGGCTTGGGGCCCTTCCTCCACCTTCAGGGCCAGCGAAGCATCTCTCTGACATTGACCCTCTTGCCTCCTTGTAAGGATCCGTGTGATCACACTGGGCCCAGAAGATAATCATATATATTCTCCCTATTTTAAGGTCAGCTGATTAACAGTCTTAATCCATGTGCAACTTTAATTCCCTCTTGCCATGCAAACTAGCATGTTCCCAGGTTCTGGGAATTAGGATGGGGGGCCTTATTCTGCCCACCATAGCCACCTTGTTATCGCTTCACAGATGGTTGGAATGAAAGCTCTTATCTTCTGTTTTTGCCTTGTAGAGATTTTTGCTGTGAGAATTAACAGTAACTGTTCAATATGGGGGATGTTCTGGCTCATGAATCAGAATTGCTGGGACTCGTAAAAGAGGTATGTTTTACAACACGTGGGTCGCAGAAAGAGATCTTGCATTTTACAGTGCAGCAAATTTTATAGTGCTTTATAATGTGTTTTCCGTCCTTACATTAGAGTTACCTGTTTTCTATTATATGATTTTTTGTTTTCATAACTAAATTGAAATCTTAAAGCCACTTGAAAAAATTTCTTTAAAGAAAATTATAATGGGGACGCATGGGTGGCTCAGTCAGTTAAGCATCTGCCTTCGGCTTGGATCATGATCCCAGGGTCCTGGGATCGAGTCCCACATCAGGCTGCTTGCTCAGCGGGGAGCCTCCTTCTCCCTCTGCCTGCTGCTGCCTCTGCTTGTGCTCTCTCTCTGACAAATAAATAAAATCTTTAAAAAAAAAAAAAAAAGAAAGAAAGAAAATTATAATCATAACATATCCTCACAGTAAAGATTCAAACAATGTACAAGTATGAAAAGTTCATTTCCCTCTTCCACTCCTGCAGGAACCCCTGTTAATGGGTTAGTCTAGTTTTCCAGGCTTTTTTTCTGTGACTATTCAAAATATATTTGCATGTCTGTAGTTGATTTTACACGATGGAACGATGCCGTACACTTTGTTCTAAAGCTTGGCTTTAGATTTACTAGATTTACTGTCTCTCGACAGTAATACGGCATGAATATCTTCCTGTGATCCGCCTCATACTTCTTATGCGGTAGACCCGTTTCACTGAGTAGCTGTATCTACTTAACTTGTTGGTAATGAACATTTAGGTTTCCTACACTGAAAGCTCTTGAAAGACAAGATCCACACCCTAGGCTTTTTTATATTCTCTACTGCTTTTAGCGTGGGGCAAGCACATAGTTGGTGCTCAAGAAACTGTGGCTCCTGTTTTAGTCTGTTTAGATTTAGATTAGATTAAACCGTTTAGATTAAACTGTTCACCAGGCACCTCGAGCCGTGGCTGGGGAGCTCGGCATCTGCCCTGGAAACGCAGCTTTGGAATTCATTGATGTGATCCTGAATGCATTCTTTTCTTTTTCTTTCTTTTTTTTTTTTTTTAGATTTTATTTATTTGACACAGACACAGCGAGAGAAGGAACATAAGCAGCAGGGGGAGTGCGAGAGGGAGAAACGGGCTTCCTGCTGAGCAAGGAACCCCATGCGGGGCTCCATCCCAGGACTCTGGGATCATGACCTGAACCAAAGGCAGATGCTTAAGGACCGGGCTACCCAGGCGCCCCTCCTGAATACATTCTTAAAACTGGCCCGGCAAAAGGTTGTGGACAGGGCCTGGGGACAGAGCTCGCCCACAGGAGGTGGAAACCAAAAGACGTCATTGCCACAGACTGAGCAGGAGGGGAGAACAGCAGTAGAGTACATGGTAGGGAAGGCCAGGAGAGGGGCGTCCCGGGAGGGCCGGGGAGCAGGAGCGCTGGGCTCGAGCATCATGATGACATTGCCCATCTTGTAACGGCTGGTCTTCTGTTCTTAAGGAAGGACAGCCACTCTTCCCAGTGCCAGTTTCAGGTGGCATTCCCGCATTCGCAGACACCTACCAGACCCAAAGCTGTCAGGCCTTTCGAGGATCACTTCTGCCTTTTTCGGAATGCTGCACACATCATTTTGCTTCTGCGAACAAAGATCATGAGTTGTGCCGCTCACATTTTCTTCCTGAAAGCAAATTTATTTTCTGTAAATAAGCATTTTCTATGATACTGTCTTTCTAGGCTCTGGGGGTGTGTGTGTGTGGAATAAGTAAATTCTAAGCTGGATCCCGAATTCTCCCAACGATGACGGTTCATTAACCCCATTATAAATAGGTGATAACTTTGAGCTGGTACAGTTACGTCAAAGACCGTTGCTTTGTTGATGTTAAAATAGAGAAATGTATGTGCGTTTATGTTCTTTTTTATAGTATTTAGATTTTGCCGAATTTGAAGACACCTTGAAAACATTTTCAAAAGAATGCAAAATGAAAGGCAAGCCATTATCTAAAACAGCAGGTGGCTCTTTAAGGGACTCCAAATCACTGACCATCCAGGTAATATTTTGCTTTTTTTTTTTTTATATCTGTCAATAATTAAGATGCTCCCAACTTGTGAAAAAATGCTGTTATTAAGAGAATATTGGAATTGTTTCTGGGTACCTGGTCAGAATGACTTTTATTTTATTAATTAATTGATTTTTTTAATGTTCTTTTTTTTTTTTTTTAAGATTTTATTTATTTGACAGAGAGAAACACAGCGAGAGAGGGAACACAAGCAGAGGGAATGGTAGCGGGAGAAGCAGGCTTCCTGCCGAGCAGAGAGCCCGATGCGGGGCTCGATCCCAGGCCCCTGGGATCATGACCTGAGCTGAAGGCAGACACTTAACGACTGAGCCACCCAGGCGCCCCTGATTGATTTTTTTTAAGTAAACTCTTTGCCCAACATGGGGCTGGAACTCAGCAACTCTGAGATCAAGAGTCACATGCTCGGGGCAGCTGGGTGGCACAGTGGGTTAAAGCCTCTGCCTTCAGCTCAGGTCATGATCTCAGGGTCCTGGGATCGAGCCCCATATTGGGCTCTCTGCTCAGCAAGGAGCCTGCTTCCCCCTCTCCCTCTGCCTGCCTCTCTGCCTACTTGTGATCTCTCTCTCTCTCTGTCAAATAAATAAATAAAATCTTTAGAAAAAAAAAAAAGAGTCACATGCTCCACCAACTGAGCCAGGCACCCCACAGTGACCTGTAGATGCCCTGGTGTTTTTGTATGAATTAGAAATATCTTTTTTTCCCTTTTATTAACATATAATGTGTTATTTGTTTCAGGGGTACAGGTGTGTGAATCATCAGTCTTACACAATTCACAGCACTCACTGTAACACACACCCTCCCCAATGTCCATCACCCAGCCACCCTATCCCTGCCCCCCTGCCCTCCCCCAGCAACCCTCAGTTTGTTTCCTGAGATTAAGAGTCTTTTATGGTTTGTCTCCCTCTTGATCCCATCTTGTTTCATTTTTCCTTCCCTTCCCCCCCATGGCCCCCCGCCTTGTCTCTCAAATTCCTCATATCAGAGAGATCGTATGATAATTGTCTTTCTCTGATTGATTTATTTCACTTAACATAACACCCTCTAGTTCCATCCATGTTGTTGCAGGTGGCAAGATTTTGAGGTTTTTTGATGGCTGCATAGTATTCCATTGTATATATATATATATATATATATACCACACCTTCTTTATCCATTCATCTGCTGATGGACATCTGGGTTCTTCCCATTGTTTGGCTGTTGTGGACATTGCTGCTATAAACATTCGGGTGCACGTGCCCCTTGGGATCACTACATTTGTATTTTTAGGGTAAATACCCACTAGTGCAATTGCTGGGTCGTAGGGTAGCTCTATTTTCAACTTTTTGAGGAACCTCCATACTGTTTTCCAGAGTGGCTGCACCAGCTTGCATTCCCACTGACAGTGTAGGAGGGTTCCCCTTTATCTGCATCCTTGCCAACACCTGTCATTTCCTGACTGGTTGATTTTAGCCATTCTGACTGGTGTGAGGTGGTATCTCACTGTGGTTTTGATTTGTATTTCCCTGATGCCGAGTGATGTGGAGCACTTTTTCATGTGTCTCTTGGCCATTTTGATGTCTTCTTTGCCGAAATGTCTGTTCTTGTCTTTACTTTAGAAAGAGGGAGAGTGTGCGAGTAGGGGGAGGGGCAGAGGGTGAGAAGCAGACTCCCCACTGACCACAGAGCCCGCCACTACGGGACACTGTCTCATGACCATGAGACCATGACCTGAGCCAAAATCAAGAGTTGGGTACACAACTGACTGAGCCACCAGGCGCTCCAGTAATGTCATCTTCCTTCCCTAGGAAATGGGTTGTGATGTAATATCTTCCACATAAGTACCTTTCTGTTTATTTTATTTATTTAAATTTTTTGTTTAAATTCAATTTAGTTAATGTGTTATTAGGTATAGTTTAGTGATTCATTAGTTGCATATAACACTCAGTGCTCATTCCATCAAGTGCCCTCCTTAATGTACATTTCTTGGGAAGAGGAAAAAGAGGAAACCATGCCATGCTTAGGAACTGAAACAAATGTGATCCCCATTCTGTGGAGTTTTAGGTTATGCATTTTAGGCACTGGGGACTCAGTGAACCAAACAAAAGCTCACCCCCTCCAGGCTTTTGCATTCTAGTTCTGGAAGCTGGAGGGGACAGGGAGCAAGGTTTGTCCATGTTGTTGCACGTGACAAAATTTCCTTCCTTTTTAAAGCTGGAGGATATCCCATTATATGTCTGTACTACATTTTGTTTATCCATTCGTCTGTCCATGGACACTTGAGTTTTTCCCGGCTCTTGGCTATTGTGAATAGTGCTGCTGGGAACAGAGGGGCACAAATATCTCTTTGAGATCCTGCTTTCAGTTATTTTGGATATGTACCCAGAAGTGGATTACTGGATCATATAGTAGTTCTATTTTTAATTTTTTGAGGAACCTTTATACTCTTTTTCATAGTGATTGCATTTTACATTCCCATCAACAGTGTGCAGGGAAGTGTAAGTTCTCCACAGCCTCGCCCACACTTGTTGTTTTTGGTTTTGTTTTGTTTTGTTTCGTTTTGATAGTAGTCACCCTAATGGATGAGAAGGGATATCTTGTGGTTTGGGTTCACATTTCTCAGATGTATTCAGGTCCATTTTTCTATAACTTGAAAGACCTTGAAACTTTCTGATTGCCACAAGCATTATTTTTTCTGCTCATCCAATAAGCAGCTGTGCCCACCGTGATAGTGATTCCAAACAAAAATACCTGGAACAGCAGCTTAGCAAAATATCTTAAGTGTCAGTGGCACCCAACAAACAGAGAATTTCCCAAAGCACAGTTCTGTAAGAAGTATGTGTTTGTGTGTGTGCATGTTTGTGTTTATAAGTTATTGTGGATGGTGTATAAATATTCTGAGCTAGGTGATTCTGGCTGGGATCATGGTTTATATTAGAGAAGATCATTAATATTCATGACTATACGGAGTTATAACACTGGATTGCTTTGTGTATCGGTATTAAATGTATTTCCAAGTACAGGATGTGAATCATAAGTTAGGTTGGATTTTCGATGTGATTATAATGATACAGGAAAGGTTTGTGGTCCCAGGTCTACAAAGGAAGAATTTAGAACAAACTGTATGTGGCCCATTTGAACATGTGGACTCTGCCAAGCCACGTAAGAAAATACCTTGACTTGAAGCCTTAAAATACTCACAAGTCTGCACGCAACTCGTTCACACAAAGAGCTCTTGGTCACCGGCCCTCTCCTGGGAGCATGCCTCCCCCGGAGTGGCTCACAGGGACGGCAGGGTTGGCTTAGAGCTCCGTAGCAGGGACCCTGGACTGGGGTCAGACTCCAGCAGCATGGCACTTGGGAAGATCCCCTGCACCTTTGTACCAGTCGGTAATGCCCTTCCTCCTGGGTCTTCCCGAGGCCGCGGTGCTTGACTCTTTGCACTTTGTTCGGGCACCTCCCCTCCCGTGGTTGCTGACAGGCTGTCCTTCGCTGTTTCCAAGGCAGAGGAGCCAAGGCCTTCCAGAGTGAGGTGATCGTCACGTGTTCTTGATCACATGACATAGAGAACATTTCTGTAATAAGCACAGTTGAAGATTCTTTTTTTTTTTTTTTAAGATTTATTTACTTATTTGAGAGAGAGTGCAGCTGGGGGGGGCATGTTTGTGGGGAGGGAGAGATACACTCGAAGCGGACTACACACTGAGCGTGGAGCCTGGTGCGGGGCTCATCTCAAGACTCCAAGATCACGACCCCAGCTGAAACCAAGAGTTGGTTGCCACCCAGGCACCCCAAAGATCCTTTTTTTTTTTTTTTTTTAAAGATTTTATTTATTTGAGAGGGAATGAGTGAGTAAGAGAGAGAGAGGTAGAGCACAAGCTAGGGGAGAGGCAGAGGGAGAAAGAGAAGCAGGCTCCCCACCTAGCCGGAAGCCTGATGCTGGGCTTGATCCCAGGACCCTGGGACCATGACCTGAGCTGAAGGCAGACGCTTAACTCTCTGAGCCACCCAGACACCCCTTGAAGATTCTTTATTAATGAATGTCTTTAAGTATAATGGGCAGTGCAACACTGTGCAGTACATTCCCATTTTATAATATTAACAAACTTATTTCTGAACAACTTAAAAAAAAAGGAAACCTACAAAGCCATTTTTAAAAAGTATAAAAAAACAGTGATCAGTTAATGGTGATGAGTAATGGTGTTGGGTGGGGGAAACTGGGAGTTCTACAGAAAATCCAATCCAAGAAAAGCTTTTGCAAATGAGCACAAAACGTAGGTCTGAGTATCTTACAGGAAAGGTTTGTGGTCCCAGGTCTACAAAGGAAGAATTTAGAACAAACTGTATGTGGCATTTGATATGGTAAGGAAAACAATATGAATCACGTGGTTTGGGACCATTAGGAAATTCTGTCCATTCTACTTTCTACCTAAATCTGCAATATTATGCAGCAGGTATCTGCAGTGGGTCAGTCATCATTCTTCTTGTGAGGCCAGTGGCATGATAATCGCCACCTCCTTTCCCCAGAATTCTGTATTTCAGCTTTTGCATGGTAGGTTGGGAAACTGTCTCCCCTTCGTGGTCAGACTCACATACCCCCGAGGCTGGAAGGGCGCCAGGCCTGTGCACCTTCCCCCATTTCCAGGCTGTGCATTCCTGTTTCTGTAGTTGGTGGACATAGACAGTCACTCTATGGTGTGTTGGGATCCGTCGTCACTTCCCAAGTGCCATCCTGATGGGATATGCTTTAGCAAAAGAGCAAATGGCAGCACCCCCGCCCAGGCCTGGGATTGACTGGGGCAGTACGAGAGCAGCCACTCCAGAACTCAGCTGGGCTGTGGGTAAGCTTCTGTGTGCAGGGTGAGTTCCACTGAGGCCTGGCTGGGCTTTGGGTCTGGCCTGGTTTTTACCGATCACATGCTGTGGGTCATCAAAGTCCACGTGTATTTATGTGCCTGTGAGTTTTCTGGTCTTAAGTCCTGGGCCTGTGCCTGGCTCCTTCCACTTTAGAGATTTAAATGTTTCATCTGTTCCTTGTAAAGCCGAGACTTGATATTGCAACCAGGGTTGGTTTATGGGAATCTCAGCCTATGACGCTTGAAGCCTTCTAGCTCTCTCTTTTTCTGTCTTATCTCAGGGAGAAGACTGAGTCTTCATTACCCTGAAACCACGGAGCATATGGGGTCTGCAGGGTATTGGGTAGCTTGTGAGAATCTGTGGTGTTGGGAGAATGGGAATCTGTTACAACTGGGGTTCAGTCTAATGTCTTTTCCACAGAAGGACCTCGTTGCTGCATTTGACAATGGAGACCAGAAGGTGTTCTTCGATTTGTGGGAGGAGCACGTTCCCAATTCCATCCGCAATCATGACTCCCTTGCCCAGAAGTTGGAATTCTATCTTCATATCCATTTTGCCATCTACCTTCTGAAACACTCTGTAGGGAGACCTGTAGGTTCCCTTTGTGATTTGGTGGGTCTGAGTGGTGTGTTCAAGTGGAATGTTAGCTGTTTGTTTTGTAAATGGGCATTAGTTTAGTTTTGTGGCCATTTTCTCATATATTTCCAAGGAGTAGGCATCCTGTGCCCTGTGCATAAATTTCTGTCTCATTCCCAGCAGTTTATTTTCTAGTTTATACAGTGAGTTAATCATTTCTGTGCTGAAAGCTACATGGTTTTCCTCAATATCTCAAAATTTTTTGAAAACCCAGCAAAATAAAGTTTCCCTATTTGGCAACTTAACATAAATACACATATGTCTAAGAGGACACCTAATGAGACCACATGTTAGACTTTCTATTGGAAGAGAAGTTTTAGCTTAAGCCATGGAAAGATGCCTGTTCGTGAAGGTCTGTCTGAGCAGGTGGCTGAATGTAGCCTCTGCAGTTCTTCTGCAGGAGTGCGAAAGGCATGGCTGAAAGCGGCTGTCACTGTGGCCGCCGAGCCTCCCAGCACAGAGCAAATGACAGAAGCGAGCACAGCCATTTGACCTTTGACATTTGACCACATTCCCTTCTTTAGTGGCTTCTCCTTGTATTAGCTACTGCCCCCAAGCCCCTGTGTTCACTTATTAAAATGTCAGGGGGGGCAGAGGAAGGCTCAATGGCGTAGGGAGCAGCTTTACAGTAAGTCGTGATAGCCATTCCTCTTCCTCAAGACAGTGCACTTGGGTGAGATCATGGGAGATTTTCACTTTCTTTATTTCTGTTTTCTAACTTTTTAATTTTGATATAAGCTTAAAAAAAAAAACAATAAACATCATATATTTTTTTATGCCCAGTAGCCAGAAGAGGGCTTCATGGTTTAGACGGAGTGAGATATGTTGAGTAGAAGAGCACACATTCACGGGATGCACGTAACTGGTGCAGCCAGGTGGTCAGGGAGGGGGAGTGTTCTAGGCTGAACAGCTCAATTCCGCAGACCTCACTGAGGCGCCAGAGGAAATCAAAGTTGTCTTGGATCACACATGGAACCAGTGTGCGGGTTCCAGTGAAGCCCACAAGATCAGTCCTTAGTTAGCTTTGCAAAGGAAAGGAGGAATGCTATGGAAGCTTCTGTTTCAAAAAACCATAAAGGTCCTGCTGTCTGGTAGACACCTCTCCTGAGGGAATCCTGGAGATGCAGCCACATGTTTATGATCCGTGACCAGTGGAAACAGTGCGCATGTCTAATAATAGAATTGGTTAAGTAAATCGTGATAGACCCATGAGATGAGGTGGTGTCCTGCCAGTAGAAATGATGGTTATGAAGAATTTTAAAGATATGAGAACATGATAATTACAAAGTAGAAGGGCAGCAGATCCAACTATATATCCAGTTCTCTGAGATTCCTGACAAAGTTTGGTCGAGGGGGACATTCGGGGTGGTGTTAGAATGACCGGAGATGTGTGCTTGCTGGGCTGGGCGGGGAGGGGGGAGCCAGCCGCGTGGCCGGAACTGGAGGAGCCCCGGAGAGAGGGTGGGATGGACGGGGGACTGGGCGTCCAGCAGGAGAGCCCAAGCGACCATCTTTCCTTCTTCGCAGGACAAAGAGGACCTGGATGAGAGGATTTCTTATTTCAAAACCTACCTGGAGACCAAAGGGGCAGCGCTGAGCCAGACCACGGAGTTTCTCCCTTTCTATGCTCTGCCTTTTGTTCCCAACCCCATGGTCCACCCCTCGTTTAAAGAGCTCTTCCAGGTCAGTGACCTGCCGGATCCAAGCGGCGTTGTGGTTTCACCTTGTCAACGCTCGTGGTTTCTGAATGATGTTGTAAAAAAAACCCCAAAATTTGCTTCTGCTTTCAGATAATTTTCTTTGACAAACTTTTCTGGTGCCATAAAATGTGACTTTTTTTTGGGTGTATTAAGACTTGTTAACCCAGACTAACATAACTATCTTTACGTGTACTTCTTAAAGCATTCCGTGCATACCTTTTCAGTACCGAAAGGATAAATTTTATTCAATTACAGTGCAAATTGGTGGCCTGAAAACAACTAGGTTATTTTCTGTAATTGCTGCCTGTATGCTTTAATTTGTATTCGGAGTCTCACTCACTTGGCCCATGTCTGAGGACCTTGCCTAGAGCTCTTTTAATTGCTTTATTTCACCATAATTGACATTTCAGCATACTATGTATTATCAGTGTTTATCCACTGTGGCATTCTTGTTGACTCAACAAACGTAAGGTGTCCCCTGAGAGGTTTATGAAAACGAACGGTTTAAGGACTGATGTAGTTGCTTTATCTAAAGCAAGATCTCACACCGTCTCCGAGCTTCTCTCTGGAGAGGGCTCATGGGCCACTGGACAACGGACGATACTCCTCTCTTTCCAGACTCAGTATATCTCCATCTCCTGTCCCGTTACCCTTTAGCCAGACACCTGTCAGCATTCCTGAATAGTAGCCCCTGAATCGAAGGCCAGGGAGCCGACCGACTTCCTCAAAGCAGCCTTGGCATAGAGGAGCCGATGTTGAAGTCTGTGCTTGGTTTTCTTTGTCCATTCAAGTTCAGTTTCGCCCCCTTCCTCTCCAAGAAGGTTGAAAATCTAGAACAGTTAAGGATGGGGGGTGAAACTAGGAAAGAAATATTGGGTTTTCTCACTGTGAAGACTTCTGCTTATGAAGATGATGGCGCAGCCGCGGGGCTGGCCTGCAGACCTCACTCCCATGGGGAATCATTTTAGCCCCCCCTTTTTTTTCCTTTTGCTACTCTCTACCTGAGTTCTTTCAGTGGCTGTAATAGATACTTGAGTATGTAAACATCATAAAATCGAAAGTTCATAGTCCTTCCTCTTCCTGACCGTTACAAGGACCTTAGAACGCATTCGCCTCGTTCATCCCCTTCCAGGTCACGTGCTGTTATTGTCAAGTGTTTCCGTTCTATACTTTACTCCACATGCTACAGCATCTTTTTATTTTGTGCCATCTGTGTGTGTATGGATGTACCCCTCTGTTCACCCATAGTCGTGCTGGCTGTTCGTCTTGCTTTAAGGTCCTTCCATCTGTAGTCATCTTCTCTGCCTTACATACATCCCCTTAGAGTCTCCTTTAGCTGAAGATCCTTCTTCCTGTTCTTGCTCATCTGAAATGTCTCTGTTGCTTTCTCAGACAGCGTCCAGAATGATAGGCTTACAGCTATTTATTTCCTTCCTTTCTTCCCCCCTTCTTTCCCTCCTCCCTCCCTCCCTTCCTTCCTTCCTTCCTTCCTTCCTTCCTTCCTTCCTTCCTTCCTTCCTTCCTTCCTTCCTTCCTAAGATTTATTTATTTTGAGAGAGAGAGAACATGCATGGGGTGGAGGGGCAGAGGGAGAGAGAATCTCAAGCAAACTCTGTGCTGAGCTCAGAGTCCAGTGTGGGCTCGATCTCACGACCCTGAGATCATGACCTGAGCCAAAACCAAGAGTCAGACACTTAACCGACCCAGCCACCCAGGCACCCTGATTCTCATGTCTTAACGAGTGAAACGGCGATGACGATAATGACCTTGAAGGATTATTGGGAGATCGTACGGCACAGGGAGTATAGTCAAGAAGACTGCAGCAACACTGTACGGGGCGGACGGGAACTACAGCCGTCCAGGTGCCCCAGACAAACTATTTTCCTTTGTGACATGGAAGGTGATGTTATCACCTCACTCCCGTTGTTCCTGTTGGAGGTCGGCCATTGGTCTAATTGCTCTTCCCGTGCAGGTGATCTGTCTCGTTTCTCTGACCTTGGCGGTTGTGTAATTTTACTAGGGCCCATCTAGAGGCAGATTTCTGTTTCCACTTGGGATTTGTTGGGCTTCCTGGATGTGATGTTTTGTGTCTTTCAACAGCTCTGGAAAATTCTGTTTTCTCTTCATATAGTGCCTCTTCTCTTATTATCTTTTTCTGGATGTCTGGTTAAATGTACATTTAATCTTCCTATCTGATTAAACCTGCATTAGACTTGCTTCTTCTAACCTGTCTTTTTTTTTATTTAAAAAATTTGTGACAAAATACACATAAAATTTACCATCTCAACCATTGTGAAGTGTACAGTTCAGTAGAGTCAAGGATGTTCACAGTATTGTGCCCTCCATATCTCGTTTGTTTGTTTTTAAAGATTTTATTTATTCATTTGACAGAGAGAGAGATCGCAAGTAGGCAGAGAGGCAGGCGGAGGGGAAGCAGGCTCCCCGGTGAGCAGAGAGCCCAGTCTGGGACTCGATCCCAGGACCCTGAAATCATGACCTGAGCCGAAGGCAGAGGCCTTAGCCCACTGAGCCACCCAGGCACCCCCCCTCCATATCTCTTAACATCTTGTATTTTCCATCTTGGGAGCTCTGTTGGGACTGTATTCTGGGTGATTTAAACAGTCTAATCTGTTCTTTAATCTCTTCATTGAATTTGTAATTTCAGTTTCTAACTTTTGTTAATGGAAGTTCTTTTTGTTTTTTTAATTCAAATTTACTGGGTCTTTTTTTTTATAGTCTCTTACTCTTTGCTCATATTTTCAAGCCTTTCTTTTTATTTCTTTACCATATTATACATTTGTGTTATATTCTTTATCTGTTCATTTAATAGCAGCAGCCTTTGTAGATCTGTTCCTGCCAAGTTTAATTTCTGCTGGTTCTCATTCATGGTGCCTTATATCTTTTTTGGAGGGAAAAAAAGAGTTATTTTGAGTTTTGACAATGAGTTTATTTTATTTGGGACTTGTGGGAGTTTTTTGAGGCCTGAGTGGAGTTTGGTTCTTTCAGAGAAGATCTGCATTTGCACCTCACAGTCATCTAGGGCATTACCAGCCCAGGATCATTTTAAATTAAATTTCTTTGCTCAAGGGTTTGGGAACCACATAAATAGTTTCAGATTAGGCTGCCTTTTTTTTTTTTTTTTTTGGTTATGAAGTTTCAAATGAGGTTTTTCCTCCTTTCTACCTAATGTCAAGGTCAAGACAGGTGGTTTCCTTGCTGTAACCTCCTAGGCAATGGATTGGTTTGTCCTTGACTTTTTCCTGATGGTATAGAGAGAGAGTGAGTGCACGAAATAGGGGAGGGGCAGAGGGAAAAGCAGACCCCAGCTAAGCAGGGAGCACAATACAAGACTTGATCCCAGGACTCTGGGATCATGATCTTAGATGAGGGCAGACACTTAACCGACTAAGCCACCCAGACGCCTGGGAATCCAGTTTGTTTGTTTGTTTTTTATAAAGATTTTATTTATTTATTTGACAGAGACCACAAGTAGGCAGAGAGGCAGGCAGAGAGAGAGGGGGAAGCAGACTCTCCGCCGAGCAGAGAGCCCAA
>CM053605.1:5219306-5231711 GCA_028646535.1 Procyon lotor | reverse complement strand
GATTAGAAAGTTCAGATAATACAGAAATGAATAAAAAGAAAAGCATCTGCCTTCTCCCCTGTTGAACATCAGCCACCAGAAGAGCCAGGGTCGACGTGGCCTCGGGGTGTGGCGTGCTGACCAGGGATGGGTGTGAGCTCCGACTGCCGACTGCCGCCGCACAGAGAGGGAGGGGACAAGCCCGGAGGGCTGGGGACTAGACTTTTAACTGGCTTGTTTGTAATGTTAAAAAAGAGACACATGGTTGCGGTAACAAACTGGAAGGAGTCTGAGTAAGTTCTACTAAAAAGCAGAAGCCCCTCCGCATACACAGTTTCTTAGTGCCCCTTCTCTATTGGTTTTCAAGATGAACATTGTTTTGTGTATGATTTCCGAACATTTCCATGCATATGTGTGTGTGTGTGCTTGCGGCCCATACACTTGGGACCCTATGACCCATTATTCTCCTAAAACTTGCCGCTTTACTTTCAGTGTATCTTGGAGATCTTTCCAGCTGACCACGCTACCCTCATTCTTTTCTGGGCTTGTCCATTTTGCCTTTGTAACGGTGAACCATAATTCGTCGGCTCTCTGATGGTAAACATGTAGATTTTTTGTTTTCTAGAACAAAAAAAAATGTTGTAATGAACATTCTTGTATGTACTGTATACCTTTTGAGAACAAGTAAGGTAAGATCCTAAGAGTGGAATTGTCAAAGGTTATGGGCATTAATGTTTTGATAGATGTTGCCAAAAGATTTCTCCTGAGATTTCAGAGATGTCTACCCAACCCTCCCTGGAGTTTATCTGTATCAGAGTGTTTATTTCTCCACACACTTGCCAACACTAGACACTATTATACTTTGAACTCATTCCCGGTTTGGTAAGTAAAACTTGGTGTTCTGAATGTTTCAAGTTAGATCTCTGTAATTACCTATGAGGCCAAATATATTTTCATGTTTGTTGGCTGTTTATACTTTGCTTTTCAGTCTACGGATTATTCATGTCCTTTCCTCATTGCCCTGTTTTAAGCAAGAAAGTGACACGATACAATTTTCTTGTTAAAGAAACGGTTCTGGTAGCAGTTTCAGAAGTCAGGGGAGGAAACAGTTTCAGGAGTAAGGGGTTGATGCAAAGTCTCAGAAGCCACAGAAAACTTTAAAAGACCAGAATGGGAAAGCGTCCAGTGATTTTGACATTTAGAAGGTCAGCAGTGGTGGCCTTTGCCATGTGAGTTTCTGTGGAGTGATGCGGCTAGAAGCTTCCGCGGAGTGTGTTGGGAGGTCAGGGGGCAGGGGGTGGTGGTGGAGGTGAGACAGCAAACGGGCTGTTCCCTCGAGGACCTCGGCTGTGAAGGAAAAATACTGAGCCAGTGGTCAGTAGATGAAGACCTAGCTTTGGGGAAGGGGAAGGTGCTTTTTAAATAAACTATATTTGGGTGTGTTTTTAGGTTATAGACTATGAAACGGTGTAAAAGAAAAGGTTAAAAGTACAGGATGAGAAGGGAGTGTTTACATTTTGATACTATTGGAATTGAGAGGACACGGATGCAGGATAAGGTGGCAAGCGCAGTCCTGAGACGGGGCACTTCTTTGAGTCACTTCATAAGGAGCTGAGTGTCAGGCGATGAGCACAGGCATCTCCCGTGGGCACACAGAGCCTTTCATGTGTCTGAAGCAGACCGGAAGTTTCCAGAGGGTCGGTGGACTCCTCCAAGGAGAGGAGAGGATGCAGCTCTTGCTAAGTCATGAATGGGTTGTGTAGTCCTCACATGGGGACAAGCGATTTCGGGTGTGGAGAGGGGCCGGTGCCGTGACCGTGTGGGAGTTCACCGCGGGGAATCCTGAGCCCGGGGAAAGGGAGCTTCCCCTCCAGCAAGTGGGCATAGAAGAAGGGCTGGAAGGGTGCAAAATGGTTAATTGTTACCTCCAGGGATTGGCATATGGGGAAGGATGGGACAGGGGAGAGGTGGGAGCCCTTGTGCAATTAAATGTGCATTCTTTTCATAAAAGGAAAAGAAAAAATTCAGAGATTACCACCTGAGATGCTGTATGCCGGTCCTGAATCACAGTAGCTAATGGGAGGGTGGGCGAGGTGCTAAAGGCAGGCCAGAATCGAGTGCGGTGATAAAAAACGTCTCCACCTCCACCATTCATTCCGCAAGCATGTCCCGGACGGCCTGGCCTGCGCCAGGCGTATGCGGATCCCACTCCCGCTGTCACCGTGACCCACAGAGCAGACCTTGTTCATCCCACTTGACAGGTCAGAAGGCAAGGGGCAGAGCTGTGGGTTCTCTCGAGTCCAGGGCTTGAGCCTGAGTTTTCAGATGTTAAGCCCACCATTCTTTCCACCACACATGGCCCACCCGATTGACTTTCTTGTTTGAATTCACACACACACACACACAGACACACACACACACAGCTTAAAATCAGTTTCTTTCACATGCCCTTGAGAGTACATCTCGTGGGATTACCGAATTTAAAATACGATGGTCCACGATCACACCTGCACGGTGTCAGCGGTCTTTGCCGTCGGGCCCGGTGCGCTAGCTCCCAGAGCTCCTGTGTAAAAGCAGAAGGCCATCTGCACACCTTACAGAAAGACCGGTGAGAGCTCTGCTCATCGCCGGGGCCCGTGATGTCCCTGGGCGGCGGCTGGGTTTCGGGCCTCTCACCAGCCGCCCTCGCGTCCTCTCTGCAGATCACCCCGGAGTACCTGCAGAGCGTGTGCGTCCGCCTCTTCAGTGACCAGATACGACAGAGCCTGGCCCACAGCGTGGACTTCACGAGGCCTGGAACGGTGAGGCTCGGGGCCCCGCGGCTGCCCCCCCCCCAAATTTAAACATAGCCTAACTGAAAAAGTGAAAGAGTAAGGGCAAGTTACATGTGGGAGTCTGCGTTTCGGGTGGCCTTGGAGGTCTGTAAAGCCCCAGAAGGAAAAGAAAGCCGGTTTTGCGACGCGAGCAGCTGGGAGCTGGCATCCCAGGGTGGCGGGAGAGAGGCGCCGGCTGCTCTTCCCCTTGGGGATGTTCCGGGCCCAGGCCTGGTAACAATTAGCAAATCAGTAGGAGAGGAAGGAAACTTCATTCTCTTTTTTAAAATAACTGCCATCTTAGAAGCTGTGTGGTCAAAGACAGGTGCTCCCCTTTTTTTCTTTTCTTAGCTTTTTACTTGGAATAATTACAAACTTACAAAGAAGTCGTAAAAATAGCACAAAGGACACTTGTATACCCTTTACCCAGATTCAGTGACTGTTGGTATTTTACCCATTTGCTTTGCACACACACACATGCGTGTGCACAAACACACACACAGTCTGTTTTCTGAGCCATTTGAGAATCAATCACATATATTATGGTGTTTTACTCCAGCGTAGGGTTCATTTCTTAATAGGAGTACTCTCTTATCTAACCATACAGTGATCCACTTGAGTAAATTTAATGCCTTTATGATGTTCTTATCTAAACTGGCATTTTCCGAATTGTCACTTGAGCCATGTCCTTTATAGTTGGTCCCTCATTTAAAAAATAGAGCATTTCTTGGGGCGCCTGGGTGGCTTAGTGGGTTAAAGCCTCTTCCTTGGTCGCATCAGGCTCTCTGCTCGGCGGGGAGCCTGCTTCCCCTCTCTCTCTACCTACTTGTGATCTTTCTCTGTCAAATAAATGAATAGAATCCTTAAAAAAAAAAAAATACAGCATTTCTTTTTTGTGTTTCATATTTCCTCATGATTAGATTCAAGGTTTGCATCCCAGGGCAAAATATTACTCAGGGGTTATTGCATCCTTCTTAGGATAGCTCATCCGGAGGCTTGTGGTGTTGAGTTGAGGTTTTTGACCCGGGGAGTGAGTACACCAGTGTCTCCTTCAGACATTTCCTAAGCTCTTGAACCCATATTCCTGGAACTCACCCCTCCCTGCTTCCTGGGCCACCACTAAATGGAAATGGTGGGGCCGGGTGCGTTTAGAGGTCCCGAGGCACCCCCCAGGTCAGAGCCACGCTTTTTCATTAAAGGGAAGGCTTTGCACATTAATATTAGGGTCTTCATAAACAGAGGCCTTTTTTAATATTAAGAAAAAATTTATACCCTACCTCATTCTCAAGTAGGTTTGAAGCAACTTATTATGAGAAAACACAAATATGAGAAATAAATAGAAGATGGAAAGTACAAAATTGTGGTTAAAACTCATAGAAACAGAAAGTAGAGTGGTGGCCGCCTGGGCCTGGGAGGTGGGGGAAGTGGGAGATGTTGGTCAAAGGGTTTAGCTTCTGGTTCTAAGATGAGTAAGTCCTGGGACTTCATAGCGTCATGGCTAATGTTAACAATATTATTTCCTTGAAGGTTACTAAGCGAGTAGATCTTAAATGTCCCCACCCCACCCCCCACCCCCAGTAACCGAGGTGATGGACGTATTAGCTGACTTGATCTCAGTGATCATTCCACAATACATACTTGGATTGGTGCAGCACTTTGGACACCTTAGACTTACACAGTGGCCTCTGTCCACCACATCTCAGTAATGCTGGATGGAAAAAGAAATTGTGGTTAAAGGAAAATGAGTGTAGGACAGTGCAAGTAAGCCCTGGCCAGCACGTGTGAGCACCGCCGGACACCGGTGGAGGCAGGCCAGGCCCGGGACCAGGTGCATGATTGACTCCCAAGGGAAGAGAGACGGTTGCCTAACATTTATTATCTGCGTTTCACTGCATCTGAAACAACGTATGTGCTACGCACACAATGTGGGAAGCACAGCAGTGAGCTGAATGCCCCTGAGCCCTCCCCACACTCCCAAACAGACCATCCCCAGGCCACAGACGCCCTCTCTGGGTCCTTTAGACTGCTAGTTTCTTTTGTGATCTTCACAGAAAGGACCTGGTAATGTGGCAGAGAGCAAATGTCCCTGACCCCATTGCTCAGCTGCTCCCAGGAGCACTGTAGAGCCGTGGGTGGTGGTGGCCACACGACGAGCAGACAGACACGTGGCTAATGGAAGCTATAGGGGGGCCCTGGGTGGCTCAGTCGGTTAAGCATCTGCCTTCAGCTCAGGTTGTGATCTCAGGGTCCTAGGAAGGAGCTCCGCATCGTGCTCCCTGCTCAGCGAGGAATCTGCTTCTCCCTCTTTGCTGCTTTCCCGGCTGCGTGTGTGCTCGCTTTCTCTCTCTCTTACTCTCTCTCGCTGTCAAATAAATAAAATATTAAAAAAGAAAAACCAGAAGCTGCAGGATCTGTGCTTTAGGATGTGGCTGCAGTGGCCTTAGCGTGCAGAACTCTTAGGGGATCGGCCATTTGTAAACATCAGGAAAGCACACAGACATCCGAGTTTCAGAAAAGTAACTTCCTTCTGGACCTTCCAGGATGAGGGGCTTCAGGCCGTGTCCCCGAGGACTGGCTGAGTTGACCTCCTGTGTACACTGTACGTTTAGCTGTAAGTCCGTTAAGGAGCATGTTTACCGGAAATAATGGCTTTCTAGCAGTAATTGGCATAGCGGGATCTGTGTCTAGTAGGACAAATCCTTTCCTCCCTCCCTTCCGCTTGCTTATTAGGTCAGCAAATACTTACGTGTTTTTCGGGTCTGTGTTATAAAATCCCATCCTATCTTGCATAAACAAGCATCCTTATATTTTCACTTTCTATCGGCAGAGTGATGCTTCCAGCTTATTTAAAATGGATATCATGTGAATAGGGAACAGTTTAAAGGGGACGGGAGCACAACATATCTGGTATTTTACCCCATTAGACATGCATGTTTTTGTCAGGAGACGAGTGCTATCATCCTTCCCTGTTACAGTGGTATGAAGGTACAGATTCTAGGCCTTAGAAGCCAGAGGAGAGAGGATGAGCCCTGTTTGTCTTAGTTCCCATTTGCTTTCTCCCAAGTCACTGACTTAGGAACAGGCAATAAAAGCTGCAAACAATCTTTTATTAGTCCCATAGATCTCTCTCTAAGATGATAAAAAGTGGATATGAGTCATTGTAAAAGAACATCCTTGTGAAAGTATAATAGTCAGTGTATGATTGCGGATTTACAATGTGTGAAGAGGAAATTAGGGTGCAATTTAGATAGGAGGTCTAGTGGTTGAATGGTAGGATTGAGGATTTAGGAGAGGAGGGCTGCTTTCTTATTAGCCAGGGGTTTAAGTTCTACGCTAGGTCCAAACACAGTGCCATCGGTTTCGAGATAAAGGGGTGGGCATGGCCTGGTGTGCCCTTTAGTGTGGTCCTCCGTCAGCTCCTCTCTGTGCTGCTGACCTTGAGTGTTCCGATTCGTCGTACCCCATAAAGGAGCTGGGCCAGGCCCATCAGGACACTGCTGCTATCCATAAAGTTTAGTATGTTTGATACTGGTTTTTAAAACTGGCTGTTAAAAATCTGGCCTTCTGTGACCTCACTGTTGAAAGTTCCGAAGAACTTAGTAAATAACACCCTTCTAACCCCTGAGTTCTGAACCATTTTGGAAAATAGGACAAACGAATAAAGAAGGGAGCTGACATTGTTGCCAGAACTCTGCATGCATTGGAGAATGTGGATTTTCTTTGTAAACAGGTGGGTTTCCGACATTTAAATCCTGGCATTCAAGAAATGGGGCCCCCAGTCACGGCCAGCTCTGGCCAAGCCCTTCCCCTCCGCCAGCACTGTGGGCAGCGAGCGCCTTGGGGGCTCCAGGACTGACCTCTGCTCCCTGGGAGTGCTCATCTTCCCCCACCAGGGAAGCAGGGAGCAGGGCACTGTGTGCCCCGTTCTCTCCCAAACCCACGAAGCCAGGAATTCACCCCCCGGAGCAGGGGGAATATGCTGGCCCAGGGCCCTGCGGAAGAGACACCACCAGCGGGGCCTAGTTCACATTCAGATGACTATGTCCAGAACCCCGCGCACAGGACCAGAGCCGGTGGTCAAATTCAAGTACTCACAGAAGGACCGATAATGACGGGATTGAGTGTTTGAAAAGAGAACTCTCTCCGGTGGCCCCTTCCAGTTAGACTGCCTGTCGCCACCGTCGCCCTGGTTTGTCACCCACAGTCCTTACCAGCTCAGCCTCCTGACTGTGAGATAGTATCTCCTGGGAGACGGGAGAAATCTGAGTTCATCTTTTCAGCAGTCTGATCATTATAAGAAGGGAAGCTTCTCCCTCAGGGCACAAGAGGTAGGGATTTTTGTTTTCTAGGATTGTACAAGTAATACACAAATGTACTCACTGGAAAATAGGTTACAATCTAATAGTAAAGTGAGCGCAAATCCCTTCTCTCCCTGCACTTACCCCATCCGCTCCCCCTCCACCAGGGTCACCTGGTGACTGTTTCATATTCCTCCTTCCAGACTTTAAAAATGATATAGAATCAAGGTTTTTATTATACACATCATTCTGCAGCTATCTCTTTGAACTTAGAACATTTTAAAGAGTTTTTTTTATGTCCTTCTGGATTTATTCATATTTTCCTTATCTTTTAGAGTTTTAATTGAAGAGCACTATGGTCCCTTTAACCATTCCTCTAGCAAAACTTTAGGTGGCTTTTCGGTTTTTTGCTGTTTCTAATAATGATGCAGCACACATCTTTGTACGCTGCAGATAGCACAGGAAAGCACCGTGGTTCGTCTCTCTCCTTAGCCCTCGGTTTGTGCTGGGCAAACGCAATGCAGAGACACCCCAGGGAAGGAGTGCCTGATGGAGGACAGTGACCATCTTTCCCCGCCCTAGGATGGACGGGAGTGGGGAGGGGGAGGGCTGACCATGGTACGAAGTCCAGTGCTGACTTCCAAAGGTGGAAATCCAATCACAGCTCCATGGGTGAATCCCAAGTCCCACCTCATGGTACCTGCGGGTTTGGGGGTTGGTTCCTTGGCTGGGCAAGTTTCGATTTAAATGCATCCTTACTTGGGAAAACGGCCTATTTGGGAATTAAGTCTTTTTCAGCAACACCCAAGTAGACTCCATTGGGAATATAAGTTAAAATACTGCCAGGTGTGATTGCATTATATATACTTAAGGCTCAGGACCTATGAATCTTAGAGAGCATTTACTTCAAAAGCAGCCGTCCTTCTTAGCAAAAACCTGCAGGGGCCTGGAGCTGGGGCTGGTGGCGGTGGTGGGGACCCTTTCTCAGGGTGGCCTCGTGCAGTTGCTCAGGAAACATGGCTCGGCCCTGTTCTACCAAGGAGGACTCTTCCTAAAGCTTGCTGTTGTGTGGACTATGGCTCTGGCTTGAAGTTCGACGCCTTCTGACCTTACATTGTCTGTGACGTTGCTTTCTTTAAGTCTGGGTGAGATGCCTGCTCCCTGTTTGCCTCGCTGCCACATCTCAAGGCTGCCTTTTCGGGTCTCGTAGTCTGTGTGCTGAGAGGGAGTCGCACACCTCGCGCGCCTCCCCCGCCGCACCTCCTACCCCAGTGCCCGTCACATACCTGACCTCACCCTGGTGATGTGAGGATTGACCTCCTTTGATCTCAGCCAGTTGGTGGGACCGTGACTGGCAGAGAGTGACTATACCACTGGCCCAGAGTTTTCCTCTGACTTCCAGTCCCCGACTTCCAGGCCTTCTCCCTGTGAATGTCTGATTAGCACGTCATTTCTACGTCCCCACCCAGGCTCATCTTTTCCTCCAAACAGGCGGTGTCCCCTCCTGCACCGCCTGTCTTGGCAAATGACACTCCAGAGAACCTGTGAATCATCCAAGCCTCTTCCCTCTTCGGGGCCCTATGTTCAGGCCATCCTAGGGATCACGCCTTCCTCGCTCCTGCCCCACATCTTTGTCGCTTTGTGTTTGTTCAGGCTCTTCGTCTTTCTGTGCTGGCTAAAGCACCGTTTCCTGATCGGTCTCTGTCTCAAAGCTCTCCCCTGTCCGATTACTCTCGCACGCGGGAGTGGGGTGACCTTTCCGGTTGTGTCTTATTCATGCCCTCAAATTTCGGGAGGAATGTTAGTCTGTACAGGCATCGATCAGGTTACTGTCTTGCTTCATACCTGGTATCGCTCCAGGTCCGAGGTGCTCAGCGTGGAGTCGACCGCCTTCTGTGATCGAATGCCCGTCTCCACGCTCCGTGCTGGTCGCAGAAAGCCCAAGAAGCCTCGCACCCCGGCCCCTAGCACTTCCCCAAGTGAGCACCTCCTGCTACCTTGCCTCGCCCCAGGCTCTCAGCTGCCTGCAGGCTACGCAGCCGAGGCAGGGCCCAGGGCGGCGCCCTCGGCGACCTGGGAAGCCAGAGAGAGGGCTGCCCGGGAAGTGTGTCCGGGAACTCGGCCCTCGCCCTCCACTGACTCGGCCTCATTTCCAAATGCCACGGGCGCAGCGCCCCCATTTCAGCCCTCCCCGCCCACGTGCCCCTGCCGTCCGGGTCGTGCAAGTAGCCCTCCGTGTTGCAGAGCTGGCGGTAGCAACTTCCCTTCGCCGTGTGGTGGGGCTGCGCTTCGGGCCCCAGCTTCTGTGGCCTCTTTTGCCCCACGGCTAAGGTGTATTTCCTCCCACTGTGGTTATTTAGCCTCTTCTAAGTCATCTCTGTCCTTGAGCTCGCTCACCAAGGGGGCGTGCCTTCCCCGTTCCCCTGCCCTCCTACACAGCACAGGCGGCCGCAGTGGTCCAGTTTGCGTCCCGAGGCCCGAAGGGCAGGCTGGTGACAGGTGGGCCTGGGCTTGGCCTCCAGCCCCAAACAGTGCCTTCCACGGCCTCGGGGTTCGGCCGCGGCTGCTGGCGGCGTCAAGTCTGACTCCTTCTCTCTGACCCTCCCGGGCTGCCCACACCTGCGGCCATCCTGTGGAGCCCGTGCCTACAGACGGTGATCCTGGCAGGTTCCCCCCCAGTATACGTGCAGACGCTCCGACCAAGGGACACTGTGTCACAGTACACCTGACACCGAGCTCTTCGAACACCTTCTGACGTCACAGAGCATAGGCAGAGCCCCTCAGCTCGCTGTCAGTGCGCTCCTGTGGCCCCCATCCGTCCGTGTCCCCCCCCACGACCGCTGGCTTCAGGGAGCAGTGATAGCCGAGGGCCAGGCTCGGGTCCCTGGCCTGCAGTGAGGGCCGTGGAGGCATAATGCTGCCATTTCAGTCTCTGCTCAGGTAGAAACTCATCTCCCCCTTATCCAGGTGGCCCAGGGAGCCTTGGCCCGAGCCCGACACGTGTGGGTGCTCAGTGACTCACCGAAGGGTCGGTATACATTCGCCCTGTCTCCTACCTGCACTTTGAAAGGTGGCCCTGCCTTCATACCGCACGTCTTCGGGCAGAAACCACCTGCCTGACGAGTCACGTGTCTGCGGTGAGGCGCGTGGCTTCCTTCCTGCGCCCCCAGCCCGAGGGGGCCTTTCCCGGAGCGTCCCTGCGTCCGACCCCGGAATCACACCGCGCCCGGCGGGGCCCCTTTGGCAGCCCCTTCTCGAGGGGATCCAGTCTGGGGCCGACCCACCCGTGTTCAAAATCCACTGTTAGCTCGTAGGGGAAAAAAACTTTTTTTTTGGTGGAGGAGGAATTTTTCTGATTACTACTGACTTCGGAGCTTCTCCCATTTTTGTCCTGAGTTATTCTTTGTCAGCCTGTTGTAGCTTTGTCTGTGCTGCCTGCAGCTGGTGGCAATGACTTTTGGAAATCTAGTCCCAAGTAAAGTTTGGTCAGAAGATCGGAGCCGCCCCCTTAGGGCTCACACGTTACGATTGACGCCTCCATGCAGTAGTGATGTGTGTGTATATATGGGCTCTCGGGAGTTCTCCGTTCCCCGGGCTAGTTTATACCAGCTCCCCGTGTTAAAGTCCCCGTCAGCGTCCTGGCTGAAGGTGGAGCTCAGTACTTTCAGCCCCAGCGGCCCCATCCGTGAAGGGAGGGTGCTCAGACGATGGACAGAGAAGGTGCTGACTCTCTGTGCTCTCACAGGGGTCCGCGACCATGACACTGTCACTGCCACCATTTGACAACAAGGCACAGAGAGTTCTCTGATCACCGATTCTCCCCACTGGCTCATAAGCTCTTGGAGAAGGGGGCTTTGCTCTGGTCACTCTCGTGCCCCCACCCCCTGCAGAGGCCTGGCAGGTAGGAGGCAGTCAGGAAAGAAAGAGCACACACCTCTCTCTCAGGATCACGCAGGCCCATTTTTCCCACAGCTCAGCTCCGGGGTTTGGTTTGGTTGGTTTTTTTACTTGACTGGATAATAAAAGCTCAGTAGTGTCGAACATACTGCCTCTTCTCATGAAAGGCTTAGTTGTTAGTGCTTTTCAAGTAATTCCTTCACAGAACAAACAGAATGAGACGGAGTTTAGCAAAACAGAAGCTGTGTTTTAAAAGAAAGGGGCACCTGGCGGGCTCAGTTGGTGGAGTGTGGGACTTTTGGTCTCACATTGTAAGTTTGAGCCCCATGTTGGGTGTAGAGATTACTTAAACATAAAATCTTTTAGGGGTGCCTGGGTGGCTCGGTTGGTTGAGCATCTGACTCTTGATTTTGGCTCAGGTGATAGTCTCAGGGTCATGGGATCCATGCACTAGGTGTGGAGCTTGCTTAAGGTCCCCTCTCTCTGCTGCACCCCCAATGCTCTAATGCACACACACTCTGTCTCTAAGATAAATAAATCTTCTTTTTAAAGATTTTATTTATTTGAGAAAGTGCACACAAGAGCACAAGCAGGGGGAGCAGCAGAGGGAGAGGGAGAAACAGGCTCCCCGATGAGCAAGGAGCCCAGGGTGGGACTCGATCCCAGGACCCCTTGATCATGACCTGAGCTGAAGGCAGACACTTAACCGACTGAGCCACCGAGGTGCTTCTAAATAAATCATTTTTTAAAAAGATATACTATTAAAAAAATAAATAAGATCTTTTCTAAATAAATAAATGATAGGAAACATTTTCTTAACTATGTGATGAATTTTATTTGTGGATATATGAATTAGCCAGTAACACTAATGTAGAAATATATATTTTTAAAGATTTTATTTATTCGACAGAGTGAGCACAAGCAGGGGGAGGGGCAGGCAAAGGAAGAGGTCAAAGAAGGCTCCACAGTGAGCAGGGAGCCTGACTGGGGCTCGATCCCAGGACCCTGGGATCATGACCTGAACCAAAGGCAGACCCTTAACTGACTGAGGCACCCAAGGACTCTTAAAAATATTTTTATTTCATGTTTATATTAGGTTAGTATTTTAATATGCTTATGCCTTTGTTTGACTCATTTGACTTATTATCTTGTCTTCTTGGTCTTCTGAATGTGTTAGATGAGTAATTTAGGTACATTACAAATTTATTTTCTCAACTCTTTGCTATTTAATCCAATAAAAGGAATAGGCATTTCCTTTAATTTAAAAAACATCAAGGGCTGGGGCACCTGGGTGGCTCAGTCATTAAGCGTCTGCCTTCAGCTCAGGTCATTATCCCAGGGTCCTGGGATCGAGCCCCGCATCAGGCTCCCTGCTTGGAGGGAAGCCTGCTTCTCCCTCTCCCACTCCCCCTGCTTGT
>CM053605.1:5203518-5219206 GCA_028646535.1 Procyon lotor | reverse complement strand
TTGGTCACGAGCTATTTAAAAGTAAGGTTTGCTGTCTCCAAGGTGGGACTCTGTGTGGCCTGTAAATACTGGAGACAGAAGCAGTAGGGAATGGAGTCATCACCTACGGCCGATTTATTTAATCAGTCAGGGATTATGGAGGGCCCATCTTGGGAAGTAAATCTGCATTCATTCGTTCACTCATTCATTCAACAGATGGTGATCACGTGCCTCTGTATGCCCAGGCACTGTTCCAGGTGCTGGGTACATATATAGAGGGTAATATATCTCTACTCGTTATGGAACTTGATGTCTGCTAAAGGAGAAAGCACAGAAATCATTGCAAAATAATCACAGTGCACTGTGATATGTGTGGATAATGACCATTTGAGAGCTGTGGTGACACAGAGCAGACTGAGACCTACTACTTGCTGCTTCCGGAAGGGCTCCACAGAGGGCCGAGGTCTCGTCTCTTCTCTTCTCCTTACTTTTTTTTTCCCTGGAGTTCCTTAGAACCTCTCCCAAACATTCTGTCACTTTCCCCGTAAATAATTCAATGTATTTATCTAAAAGATAAGGGCTTTACAAAATTAAAAGCAAACATATCTGCAATGCCAAATATAATTGGCACGAATTCCTTAGTATCATACTGTCCCGTGCAGTCCATACTTAGATTTCCCTCATTGTCTCAAAACATCTTTTACAGTTGGTTTGAGTTGGCCCAACCAAGCACCACACACAGCATTTGGTTTTTTGTTTCTCTAGTCTGTTTTAGTACATGTTTAATACCGCATTGTTTGTAGTGGCAAAAACAAAACAAACAATAAGTAGGACACTGAATATCCATGAAGTGGAAAGCGATTTGGCCTATAAATAGGATGAAAAGGGAGTAAGGAGAGAGAGGGATTTTTCTTTAAACACCTCTATAGGGTTTGAATTGGTACAAAGTATATGTTATTGTTACTCAGAGAGAAAAATCTTAAAGTCAGGCTAATAAAGTGATTTCCATCGCTTTCATTCTCTGTGACATCTAGCTAGGCAGCTTTGAGCACCTCTGGGAGTTGGGCTGGGGAGAACCCACTTGTTTTTTTATGGAGCATTCCTTGGAGCAGAGTCGCAACCAACCCAGGAGGGTGGCGGCTCGGGAACTACTTGAGTAGTGTGTTGTTTAACTTCAGTTTGGGCTAATTTTTATCTTACTTATTTCTATTTTATTTTACTTCGTTTATTTTAAAATTTAAAATTTAAAATTAGAGTGTGTGCTAACGAGCCTACCTGTACACGTGGGGGGCGGAGGTGGAACAGGGAGAGGGACAAGCAGACTCCACGCGGAGCCTGATACAGGGGCTCATCTCATGACCCGGAGATCATGACCGGAGCTGAGATCGGGAGTCGGATGCTTAAGCGACTGAGCCATGCAGGCACCCCTGTTTGGACTAATTTTAAAATAATGTGTCATTATGATAGGAGAATCCTGATGGATCAAAAAGTTCAAAGATCTGTTGATTTTGTGAGTACAGTGATTTAGGATTAATGCGTTGCTCTCACTGTTTAACACGGTCTCTCTTCTTCTCTTTCCAACCCCCACCCCCAGGCTTCAACCATGTTAAGAGCCTCCTTGGCACCTGGGTAAGTAATTGCTCTTAGGAGTTGTTAGGATGGAGGACAGCACTAGGAAAGACTAGAAATTCAAAGTAACTTTAATAAACATTCATCTTAAGAGCCTAGCTTAGAGGAGTGATTTTATCCATGTGGATATAAAGGAGATACCAGTAATTATAATTATTGCTTTTAAACTAAAAGTATCTTTTAGTATTGATTCTCTTTATTTTGGAGAGATCACATCAAATGGAAAAAAAAAATTGTTGAATTGTTTCTATGCTATTCTTTAGAGATTAATCTACTATTGTAGGGCAGTCAACAGAGTGCTGCAATGTGTAAATTTTATGTTGTCTGCTGGCTCACATGTGACCAGGGACACAGGATAGCTTTGTGGATGCCTGCGCATTCCTATCCAAATCGATTGGGTTGTCACCCGTGCGGGTGTCTGGTGTTCGGGAACTTCATCCAGGGAAGTTGAGAACCTTTGGCAGAGGCTTAAGGACCGGGGTCGGTTCTGGTGACCCTCTGAGCACCGACCCCCCCCACCCCCCGCTTTGTTGTGGGGATTCAGAGGATGCTGTCAGATTACTCTGACACCTGAGAGAGAGACAGCCTGCCTCCTCCCTCGGGCCTGCCTGAGTCTGACACTGACCCTGCACTTCGTTCTCTGCAGACGGCAGCTCTGTCATGTAGTGCTGGTGAGACAGACGGCTGGGGTTAAAATCCCACCTCTGCTGCTGGCACTGTGACCATGGACCACTTCTGTAATCTCTCTTTCCTCACTTGTATAGAGACAATAATAATAATAACTTTCTCATAGGATTATTGTGAGGATAAAAATGAGTTCCTGTGTATAAAGCACTTAGTACATGCTGGGGACTTAATAAACACTCCGGTTTGTTAATGTTATTCGTAGGTCACCCGCAGAGAGTAAGGGGGTAGTCGGTGGAGGGGTTAAAGAGGACAAAGGAGAAGGTATGACACAGTCTTCTTGGACAGCGGGATAGTGGCTAGACCACAGAGATGTGGGGCTGCTAAGCAACTTAGTGGGTGATAAATTTAGTAGCCAGTATCACCATTATGGGCAAGTAACTATCGCCCGCATTTGACAACGTCTCTTCCCTCCAAAGGAAGCACCCCAGCTACGGAACAATTTTAGACTCTGCACGTGGAACTTTTTTGTCTAGAACAAGACCTTGCTTAAATTTTAAATTAAAAAAAACTTTTTTTTATGTTGAGATAATTTCAGAGCTACAAATACTGCACAAAGAATTCCCCTATGCCCTTCGTCCAGATTCCCCACGTTGATATTTTGTGTAAGCGCAATACAGTTGTCAGAGTTAGAAAATTAACGCCGATGCCGCATCACCTCATCTGCAGGCCTTTCTCACACGTTAGCAGCTGTTCCATTCTGTCCTTTGTCTGGGCCAGCATTCAGGCCAGGACCACACATTGACGTAGCTGTCGCGTCTGTGTTTCCTTTCATTTGAAGTCATTCTTCCTTCCCTTTCATGGCCTTGACACTTTTGAAGAATACTGGCCAGTTATTTGTCATTGGACTTTTAGAGTATCTGTTGATTTTGAAGCACAGTCGTATCGGCCTCAGGAAAATAAGTGTCCGAGTGATGAGGGTGCATGTGTGCGGGGCTCTGCTGTGTGATGTGCAGACTGGAACCTCCTCCCAGGAGTGTTTGCTGAGACCTCTTTGTTGCCCTCTTCTCTGGCCTTTTCCCCGGGGCCCCGTGAGAGGGTCTCCTTTTGTATTTTAAAAACTAACAGTAAGAAAACTAGCATGTAATATTTCTTTTCTAATGTAATGCATGCTCGTTATAGAAAAGTCGAATGCTCTAGGCACATATGAAGAAAATGTACAGTACCCTAAATGCTGCCCCGCCCGGGGTCTTACCTCTGTTCCACCCTTTAAAACTAATGAAACGAGTGAAATGGATGAAGGAAACCGAGAAGTACGAACTTCCACTTATGAAACAGAAACTCCCGGGAGGCAGTGGACACCGTGGGAGCTATAGTCACTAATACTGTATTGTGCATTTCAAAGTTGCTGAGAAAGCAAATCTCAAAAATTCTCATCCCAAGAAAGGAAACGTGGGCACTTTGTGTGGTGACAGAGGGTGACAGTGTGGTGACCACTTGGCACTGTGGGCGAATCGCGAGGCCGGACGCCCGCAGCTAACATAATACAGCTCGGTTACGCGTCACTGGGAAGCAGAAGAACCCTTCATCTTTTTTTAAGATTTTATTTTTTTAGTAATGTCTACCCCCAACACCAAGAGTTGCACACTCTACCGACTGAGCCAGCCGGGTGCCCCAAGAAGCCTTCACATACCTCTTTTCACCCCAGTCCTCAGGAGCCCGCATTTAGTATCATGCTGGGAGTATTGGTCTTAGTATTTCCTGCACAGTGTCACAGATCATGTTGTTGTTTTGCTTTTGTTTTTGACTTGTTTTATGCTGAAATGATTACAATAGAGTCACAGGAAGTTGGCCGCCCAGCCCCTTCTCCCCCACCCCCCATGGGGACACCTGTGCCAAGTACAACATCAAAGGGAGGACGTTAACATGGGACAGTGCTGCTAACTAGATCGCAGGCCTCACTCCCTTTTCACAGGTGCTCCCGTGCACGAACCTGTGCTGCTTCCTGATATCCACTTTACCTCTCTGGGGCTCGATTCTGCACCTGGTGTTCCCAGTTGTTTCCTCTTCCTGGTCTATCCTTCGCATCCCCCCAGTTCAGTCCCCTGGGCTTGAGCGGGAGCGGCTGCAGGTTTTTAGGGAGCACTCTCTAGGGCTGCTGCTGGTCTTTGGGCTTTGCTCCAGATGCTAAATAGGACTTGAGCAGTGCTGCGAGGTCTGCTGCCTCCAAGGCAGTTTCATCCCCATCGGATGGAGCCCTGGGCCCGTGTGAGCACAGCAGTTTCTAAACCTGGCCAGGCCAGAACTACTCGTTTGGGGAAAGACGTTCAACGAAGCCCCAGTACATCCACAGGAAAGGCAGAGCTGAGCTCCATGACACTGGCGGGGGCGGGGGGTGGGGGCGGGCAACAGGCCCAGATTTCATTCCAGGAAGATAGTCAGGCCACCGCTAGTGTCCCGAGACTTAGGAGGTCTAATGAATGTGCCCTTTTTGCCTTTCTCTCTCTTTGAACTTGTGTGGCTGCATAGGAAACTGAAGGATGTCCCGTTGCTGCCCTCCTTGGACTATGAGAAACTGAAGAAGGATTTGATTTTGGGGAGTGACCGCTTGAAAGCCTTCTTGTTGCAGGCTCTGCGCTGGGTATGTATACCTTTCCCTGGAAGTTGAGGCACGGTCTTCTTGGCCGGCCACCTCGCTTGTATCTCGTACCCCGTCTGCTACGAATCCTTCGTGCTGCCTGTTGACACCAAGAGCCAAAGGTAAAAACAGCTTCTGAAGACAGCCTTGGCCTCTTGGTAAAAACCGGGTGTGGACCTCACAGTTGCCTTCGCCTCCCCTCGGTCGTTTGCCATGTGTCGGTTTTAAGCCCGTCACCAGATGTGAGCCACCCTCCCAGGGGGCGGGGGCGGCGCGTGAGCGCCCAGAGTCACTCTCTTGTGACAGCTTCACAGAGAGCTCTGCATTCGGGTGCCACGTGGGGCTCTCGAGCAGACAGCGGGGGTGGGCACTGATGAACCAGTCTGTAGACGAAGTCACGCTTGTCTGGTTGTCGCTGCTCCTACCGCTCTTCAGATTGCGGCCGGTTAGGCCAGTGGCTCTCAAGGTTTTTAGTCTCAGACCGTTGACACTCTCAGAAATTACCGAGGACCCTCAAGGCTTTTATGTGAATTCCATCTACCAATATTTATAGTATTAGAAATTAAATTAAAACTGAGAACATTCTAAATATTAATTCATTTAAGATGAACAGTTATGAACCCAAAACATAACATAAATGACCTGTTTTTTACAGATGAAAAATAACTCTTTTCCAAACAAACAAAAAAAATTAGTAAGGAAAGTAGCATTGTTTTACATTTTGGCAGATTTCTTTACTGGGGGGGACAGCTAGATTCCCACATCTGCCTCCCCGAGTGATTCATCACAGTGTCACACTTCATATAGCCTCTGAGAGAGGGACCATGACAAAGATAAGTCAGGGGCTCCTGGCTGAATCAGTCAGTAGAGCAGGCGACTCAATCTCGGGTTCATGAGTCTGAGCCCCATGCTGGGTGTAGAGATTACTTAAAAAAATAAAATCTTTAGGGATGCCTGGGTGGCTCAGTCAGTTAAACATCTGCCTTCAGCTTAGGTCATGATCCCAGGGTCCGGGGATCGAGCCCCGTGTCAGGCTCCCTGCTCAGCAGTGAGTCTGTTTCTCCCTCTCCCTCTGCCCCTCCACCTGCTTGTGCACTTTCTCTCCATCTCCCTCTCAAATAAATAAAATCTTAAAAAGAATTAAAATCTTAAAAGATAAATCATACCTTAGTATTATTATGAAAATAATCATGACCTTGCAAACTCTTTGGAAGGTCTTTGGGGACCCCTAGGACTCCCCAAACTACACTTTGAGAACTGCACGTGTAGGCCAACACTGGTTCTAACTTAGGCTGTAAAAGTGTCAGACCCTTTCACGGATCCCTGAATTTCAGGGTGTTGGCATCAAAGTGGCTTTGAGTAATTTCCCCATCTCTGCAGACAAAGGTCTCCTTACTTGCACTTCTGATGGTTGGTCGTGCTTCCTGGAACACGGTCTCGAGGACCGTGCTCTGAGAATGCATCGGGGATCAGCGGACGGAGTCCTGTGGTCGGTGGGCGATGTCTTCCTCAGTTGACCAGGGCGGGCGGGCAGCGTGAGGGGTCGCTGGGGCTGTCGCCTCTGCCCACTCAAGTTCGCAGACTCACTCTCTGGCTCCTAGTCTGCCCACCCAGCTCCTCTCAGTCCGTGCTACTGAGCCTCTTGGGGACACATGCTGTTCCTTTGCTGAGTGAATGACACCGTCACAGAATAACCAAGAAGAATAAACAGGTGTCTTCAGATCTTGTCTGTGTCCCCCTCCAGCTTCTCACCCCTCCACCCCATTCCAGTGCCCTGGCCCGGCTTCAGGGAACTGGTCGAAGGGCGGCAGCCCCCACGTGGGACGCTCTTGGCACAGCCTCCTTTAATATAGTGCCCTCTCCCCTCGGGGCCTTTTTGTTTGGTCACGGGCGAGCCAGTCTGTCGGCAACACCCGCCTCTGGAGGCCTCCGCCTGTCGGTCCTGGGGGTTGCCTGCTCTCATCTTCTCGCCATGTGGCTCCACACATCCCGCTCCCCCTTGGCCAGAGGCAGGGCCCACGGTCTCAGGGGTCTCCAGGAGGATTTTCCTGGAAAAGCAAGGACATCTGCTCACTTTACTTATGTGACTTTCTCATATAATTCATACCTGCACACACTCATAAGTTCACGCACACACACATTTCACATACTCTCCATACAACATTTTTTTTCTAGCCCTACAGGCCATAAGTGAGTTCTTCCTTAAAACAACACAAGAGACTTAAAACTTTAAAAACTGCAAAATTCTACCCACTTACCCCTCACACACACGGACACACGGACACACACACAGAGTATAACTGCATCAGTCCCTACAGTATAAAGTCTAATTTGTTGGTGATGGATTGGCTCCAAGCCCTCCGCTGCCTGCCCTGTGCCCACCCCCCCACTGGACCCCCCCCCAGATGCCCCCAGCATTTTCACGCCTCCCTACTCCGTACCACACTTCCTCCCCACCCGCCCCACCACTCTCCACCATGCTCACATTCCCCTCGTGCTGGCTGATAGCCTGCTCATCCTTCAGAAGCCAACTCTAGGGCCCTTTCCTGTGAGGAAACCTCTCTAGGTGTTGGTGTTGGTGGGCTCTCCCTTATCTGCACACTTACCGTCCGAGGATTTGATCACTTCCCCCCTCTGGCGAGTAGACTCGCACATCACCCATTAGGAAACATAGCATCATAACTCCCTGTTAGTTGACTAGTTGCCTGGTTAGCTACTCATCACCCCCCACCCGCCTGGATATGTTTTACTCTGGTTAAATGTGTAGTTACTGCTACAGCCATTTAAAAGATTCCCACTCTATGAACATCTTTCTCCGTATTAAAACTTGGGTCTCTTTTCTTTTACTTCATTCTAGCGCCTGACCACGTCCCATCCTGGAGAGCAGAGGGAGACCGTTCTGGAAGCCTACATTGGCAACGACCTCCTGGATTGTCACAGCCACAGCCAGGTCTGTGAGGGATGGGCCAGAGCCCAGCCAGGGTCTTCATTTCAAGGGGATGATCTTAGCAGTAGGGGGCGGCTTTACTTTATATGGTATTTTCAGCCTAGTGACTGTATGTCAGCCTTCTAGCTGGTGAGGTCTGCTACTCACCCCTGACATTGGCCTTCCACTTCCAACAGAGTCCTAAACAGAGTGGAACTACTTGATTCAGCTCTGGAGCTCTTCCTTGTCCTTTTTCCTTTTCCCCAAATCCCAGCTCTTTCCCTCACTCCTCTGCTTAAGTATGAGTCCTGCAAGCTCAGCATGACTTACGGTGGACAAGGCGGGTAAGCCAATTCGATTGTTTTTCGGCTGGGCCTGACCTAGAATGTTCCCACCTCGGAGAAGGAGCCACCACCTGCTTCGTGAGGTTGCGGGGATGACTGTGTTTGCTCACCTGTGGGAAGTACTTAACCTAGTGCCTGGCGCAGAGTAGCCAGTATGTGGTGGTGTCCCTCCCCGATCTTCACCCCCTTACCTGTTATCAACTCCAGGCTTCGCCAGACAGGAAGGGAAGTGAGATCTATAACATGACATATATAAGACCCGGCATTTCATGACCTCCATGCAGTGTTATCCAGAATGATCTAAATGTACTTTACCTCCCTATCCTGCAGCTTCACAGCACGTGCACACCTTGGATTACTGATAAAACAGCCCCCCACAGAAGCTAAGCACGCGTTAGGCTCCCCTGCACATGGGCAGTAGCGTTTGAGAATTTCGAGTTGCCAGTTTATTCTTCGAATATAATCTTGCTGCTCCTGTGAGAGTTGTGTTAATTTTGAAAAATAGTCTCTCAAATTTTTTACTTACTTCCTTTTACTTTTATTTCTGCTTATTTTTGTAATGGCCTTAAAACCAACTTATCAGGCATGAAGCGGCTGAAAAATAGATTGTAACTTTGCAAACTCAGCTTTAAAGAGTAAATTCAATATTGAATCTTTCTAAAACTGTCTTATTTTGAATCTGAGATGCATTCCCCCCCATTTTAGGATTCTGGGAAATGAGAGCATATCTAATAGTCTATGGCTCATTATATTTAATTGGCTTCTTGCCTTTCCTAGTTGTATAAAAAACGTGTCCTCTGATGAAAGTCTTAGGTTTTGTGTTATTTGTCACAATGCTGTGATCTCTATAGCCATCGAAGACATGTCATTTCTTCTCCAAGTCATTATTTTTAATTACCTTGGTTTATTTTAAGCACGGAATGAGCTGGAGCTATCATAAGGTGTCAGAGAATCTGCAGAGCAGGAAAACTCGAGCAAAGTGGGTGCCGTGTCACCGTGACACCGGAGAGGTTGGCCCTTTCAGCCAGGAAATTGGAGGGTTGTTTAGTGAGGAGTTCTAGCTGAGCCGTTCTCGGAGTTTAGCGTGCGGTCTCATCACCTGGGAAGCATCATTAAAACACAAACTCCTGGGCCCCCTGCAGTTTCCGTTTAGTGAGTCTGGGATGGGGCCTGAGAATTTGCATTCCCAACCAATTTTCAGGTGATGCCGCGGCTGCTGGGCCAGGACCACACTTTGGAGAATCATTGTTCTTTCCTGTTCTCTCTGTTGGGGGAGCACATCCTATAGTTAATAGCTTTTGGAGAAAGGCTGGTTAAGCAGTAGATCTTTTGAGATGATGTATGCTGGAAAATGTCTTTATTCTTTGTACAGAATTCTGGGTTGTAAAGAATTGCCCTTCATTATTTGGAAGATCTTGCTCCATTGTCCTTTAGGTTCCAGTGTTGCTGTTGAGAATTCCAAAGCTCTTCTAATTCCTGATCCTTTGTATGTGGCCTGGTTATTTCTCCCTAGCAGCCTGTGGAGTCTTTTCTCTCTCTCTCTCTCTCTTTTTTTACATTAAAAAATTTTGTATTATATTCAGTTAGTCACCATATAGTCCATCATTAGTTTGTTTGTTTGTTTGTTTGTTTTTTAAGATTTTATTTATTTGACAGAAACACAGCGAGAGAGGGAACACAAGCGGAGGGAATGGTAGTGGGAGAAGCAGGCTTCCTGCAGAGCAGAGAGCCCGATGTGGGGCTCGATCCCAGGCCCCTGGGATCTGACCTGGGCCAAAGGCAGACGCTTAACTACTGAGCCACCCAGGCGCCCCATCATTAGTTTTTGATGTAGTGTTCAGTGATTCATTATTTGTGTATAACACCCAGTGCTCATCACAACAGTGCCCTCCTTGCATCTCCCTGTTACCCCGTCCCCCACACCCCTTCCTCCTAAAACCCTCAGTTTGTCTCCCAGGATCCATGGTCTCCCTTGGTTCGCCTCCCTCTCTGATTTCTCCCCCTTCAGATTTCCCTCCCTTCCCCTATGGTCCTCCGTGCTGTTGCTCATGTTCCACATATGAACGAAACCATATGATAATTGTCTCTCCTGCTTGAATTACTTCACTTAGCATAATTCCCTCCATTTCCACCCATGTCGATGCAAACAGTGGGTATTCATCCTTTCTGATGGCTGAATAATATTCCATTGTATATATGAACCACATCTTCTTTATCCATTCATCTGTCAAAGGTCATCTCGGCTCCTTCCACAGTTTGGCTATTGTGGCCATTGCTGCTCTGAGTATTGGGATGCAGGTGCCCCTTCTTTTCACTACATGTGTATCTTTGCGGTAAATACCTAGTAGTGCAGTTGCTGGGTCACAGAGTAGCTCTAGTTTTAACATCTTGAGGAGCCTTCATACTGTTTTCCAGAGTAGCTGGGTCTTTTCTTTATCACCAGTGTTAATAAATGCCCCACTGATGTCTTTCATGATGTGTATTTTGAGTCTTGGTTGTTGGTTTTTTTTTTTTCAAGATTTTATTTATTTATTTGACAGAGAGAGAGATCTCAAGTAGGCAGAGAGGCAGGCGGGGGGGTGGGGGTGCAGAACGCCTCTGCTGAGCAGAAAGCCTGATGCAGGGCTCAATCCCAGGACCCCGAGATCATGACCTGAGCCGAAGGCAGAGGCTTTAACCCACTGAGCCACCCAGGTGCCCCTTGAGTCATTGTTTTAAGTGCTTTGTGAGCCCTTACTGCACTCTGACAAGTGCAGTCCTGGGAACTTTTCTCAATTTTATTTTCTCGATGATTTCCTCTCTGTTTTCTCGGTTCTCTCTCTCTCTGAATGTTGGACCTCTTGAACTGGTTCTCTGAATCTCTTTTCTCTCATAGTCTTGAGATTTCTCTCATTCATATTCATTTCTCTCGTATTTGTATTTCTCTCATATTCATTTTCTCCATATTCTTGCTCTGCTTGCTGGGAGATCTCCTCATCTTTATTTTTCAACCCTTCTGTCGTGTTTCTCACTTCCCCTTTTTACGGCCATCTTTTCCATGGACATGGTATAGCCTCTTGTGTCTCTAGAGGCCACTGTGAGTGACACAGTTTGCATATCTCTGGTTTTCTTCTCCCTGCACAGTCCCATTCCTTCAACTTGCCCCCGCCATTCGTTTTGACCCTATCTCACATATTGGAAATTTGCCTTGGGTTTCTGGTAGACCTTGGTTATCTCATTATGTTTCGAGTGGGGGGGAATGAAAGCCAACTGGAAATTCTGAGGCTGAGGGTAGGGCCTGTAGACACAGAGCTCCATTGAGGGTGATCCAGGTGATCTTGGGCTGGTCATTTTCCTCCAAGAAGAGTCTTCTGATCGACCTAGATGGTGAGGATCTGGGTGCAACCTTCTGGGATCCAGGTAGAAGAGGATGGGGTGCTCTCTGTTTAGCATTCATTCTGCATTAGGCACTGTCCCTTCGCCCCATTCGGGTGTAGAAGCCCTGCCCACCTGTGCTGGGTGTCCCCCTCTGTTACAGGATTTTTGTCCGCTTTAGTGCCCACTGTTCTTGGTCGCACTGCTTTGAAGAATGAAGATGTAGACCAGACGAAGAGTGGTGGACAGCAAAGCAAAGTAGATTGAGCAAGAGCATAAAGCTCCCAGAGAGTGAGGGCTGCCCAAGAGGGTTGCCCTTAGAGTTTCTAAGTTTAGGGGTTTTTATCAGCTCTTCTGCAAAACTATCTTAAGCAATCAGGGTGTGCTGAGTCATGCCAATCAGGGCTCTGGTCATGTGTCTGTCATGCCAATCAGGGCTCTGGTCATGTGTCTGTCTACCGGTTAGGTTAATGTCTCTGTGCTGAGGGTCTTTTTTTCTGACATCTGGGGGCTTAGGTTGTAACTGCCCCTTGCCAATATCAAATGATATTGACAAAGGCTTTGTGGTTAATTGTCTTATTTTAGGACATTCTGCAGAAGTCATTTCTGCAAAGGCTGCAGAAGAGAATGCGAGTGTGGTCCTGTCTAATCTGCAAAACAGGACATCAGTGCTGCTCCATCTTGGCTGTCCTGACTCCATGTTTTCTCGTTGGGGACCCGGCCCTGACTACCTCCCTGTCCAACTAGCTTCTCACACCTGCAGAGACCTCTTGTGTTACCCTTGTAAGGGAATGCCCCAGACCGATGGTGGGGAGCCTGCGGGAGGCAGTGGTGCAGGGGCAGCAAGGGTGGGATCCAGCTGCTGCTGTAACAGCTTTCATTTATTCTTCTTTATTTTTTTTTTCCTTTGGAGGATTAAGTGCTGTAAAGTGGGTAATTCCTCATTGCCTGTCGCTGCTTTCAAGACGTGGCATTCTTGGGTCTGCTAGGTCCATCACCACCCTGCCTTCCTGGTTCCGAAATTGTGTTGTTAACAGTTCTTGTGCAGTCTCTCTGTCCTTCAGAATTTATATCTTTTTTTTTTTTTAAACCCACGCACAGTACTTTTACTGGGGTTTACAGGGAGCAAAACTAGATCCAGGTATTGGATCTGTCGTGAACCTGGAAAAACAGGAGCGGGAAGCATCACAAACAGTATGGCCTCCCTCGCGCCGGTCACGGGCTGAGCGCTCTGTATAATTCAGTCTCTCGGCTCAGAAGTCTGGATAACTTGTTTTTTGTCGATTCTCACAAAAAAAAATCCGTTGGAAATTGAGATTTCCAGAAGAAGTGTTGACTTTAGTCTGTTTATTTCACCTCTAATAAATCCATGCAGAGGCAGAGAACTGCAGACCCGTAGAGGAGACGTGTGTTTAGCTCTGTTTTCTTGAACCTCATCCTTGCCCTCTCTGGATGGTTCTGCCCGCAGAGGAGCGTGCTGCAGCTGCTGCACTCCAGGAGTGAGGTGGTGCGACAGTACATGGCCCGGCTCATCAACGCTTTCGCGTCTCTGGCCGAAGGTGAGTCTGCTCTTCTGCAAAGAGAACAGCGAGGTCCTATTTAAATGCATTTCGTTCCTTTGAAAGTGGACATTCTTCAAGTTTCTTAAAAGAGCTATCTGTTTCCTGAATAGATTCCTGTTTAGTGCATTGAAGGGGCCTTGTGCAAATTGATTGTTGTCGCATTGCTTAGTTTATGTCAGAGTAAATTTTGATGGTGTTGGAGTTTATTTTATAAGCTTTCTGGTTTTAAATGGTTGGAACTATTTAGATTGTTTTCAAGTACATAACAGGTAATGCATTTTCTGTAATTTCCCGCTGAAGGCAAAATAAGGTCAGTGAAATAATCAAAGCTGATCCCAATAAGAACTGCATCGTTTCCTTCAAGAGGGTGCAACCTCTTGGGTGCCTGACTGGCTCAGTCGGTGGAGCATGTGACTCTTGATCTCAGGGTCGTGGGTTCGAGCCCCACATGGGTGTAGAGATTACTTAAAAATAAAATCTTAAAAAAAAAAGCAGATAACCTCTTAAACCACCAGGATTTGAAAATTCCAAAGATAATACATACCAAAGCTGAGTTCAAAATGATTTTACAAAATATTATTATCTTCTATAAGTTCTACATTATTTCAGTTTTTTTGTTTTTTTTTTAATAAAGATTTTTACTTATTTGACAGAGAGAAACACAGTGAGAGAGGGAACACAAGCAGAGGGAATGGTAGCGGGAGAAGCAGGCTTCCTGCAGAGCAGGGAGCCCGATGTGGGGCTCAATCCCAGGACGCTGGGATCATGACCTGAGCCGAAGGCAGACGCTCAACGACTGAGCCACCCAGGCGCCCCTATTTCAGTTTTTTAAATGTGAATAAAGGGAGTTTTAAAATTATGACTATATGACACTCCAAAAGTTGGTTCACTCATTCGTTTGTTCTTCCTACCATTTAGCGGACCTGAATCAAGACACAAGTCCACAACAGGCTAGTGATAACTGAAGACATATTGTAGGGTCCCAGATATGATTCCCAACTCCTTCTCCAGGCCACGGGTACATCTAGAAGGAAGGAGTGTGCCCAGAAAGCATCACTGTTTGGCTGCCTCTATTACAAAGACTAAGGAGGCCATAACATATAGATTCCTCACCTTCTTTCTCCCTACAGATCTGGCAGTGCTCCCCATAGAAACATAGTGATGAATTATGTTTAAAGATTATTTATTTAATAATAAATTATTATAATAAATATAGAGATAAAATAAGTATAGAGAGAGAGAGAAGAAGACACTCCAGTGAGCATGGAGCCTGACAGCGGGCTCGATCTCACAACTCTGAGATCACCATCTGAGCTGAAATCAAGAGTCGGAGGCTTAACCGACTGAGCCACCCAGGTGCCCCATGATGAATTATGTTTCGATTATAAGAACAGTAGTTTTCTCTTCGTTAGATAGTTGATTGGATAAAACCAACTTTACAGAAGAAATAGGTTTTAAGTTTTTTTTTAGAACCTAAAATTACCCATACTCTACGTGCATTACATGCAGTGTTCACAGAGAGTGGTTTGGGGGCATGAACTTAACACAAGGTAAGTTCTCTCACCCACGCATCTCTGGTTGTATTGTTAGGTCGCCTCTACCTGGCCCAGAACACGAAGGTGCTGCGGATGCTGGAGGAAAGGCTGAAGGAGGAGGATGAGGACATCGTCACCCGCGAGAACGTTCTCGGGGCCTTGCAGAAGTTCAGCCTCAGGTGCTGACCGTGCAGTGGGTCATGGCGGCCCCTGGGAAAGCACGCAGGGCTTACGTGAGCCACCGTGTAGCCCCAGTGGCAGCCCAAGAGGCAGATGATGTTTTCAGTTAACATTTAGGAGAGGGTGGGTGACTTTCCAAGGTGGAGCTAGAAAGCTTATGTCGAATGCCCGAAACCGTCCCGCTCCAGCTGCTGCGAAGGGGGACGTGCCCGCGCGGTCCGGTCGTGCACGGCGGCTGGCGCTGGCCAGGGGCTGGTCGCGCTTCCGGCCCCGGGTGCGGGTTAGAGTTGTGCGCAAGCGCAGAACCTGACCGGGCCGGCCGTGCGCTGCCCGCAGCGTATCGTAGGAGGTGCCGGTAAACGCACGGTCGGGTCTGTGGGCTGGATCGGTCCATGCGTCCCAGCAGCGCACCCTGTAGTCTGCGTCTGGACCCTGGCCGGACTCGCACCCTCTGTCCGCCTGGAGCTTTTTTCCTTCGCGAGCAGCTTTATTGAAGTGAACTGTCAGCACAAAATTCACTCCTTTTAAATGTACCGTTTAGTGATTTTTAGTATATTTATAGTTGTCCAGCCATCACCACAAGCTCATTTCAGAACATTTCCATCAGCACACAAAGAAACCTCATGCCCATTTCCAGTCCTCCTTCACACCCCCAGACCAATGATTTGCTTTTTGTAGCATTTAGATAAATGGAATCCTATAATGCGTGTTCCTTTTCAACTGGCTTCTTTGACTCAGCGTGGCGTTCTCGAGGGCCGTCCGTGGGGCAGCCTGTGTCCATACTTTGTTCCTTTGTGAAGCTGAAGAACACACCATTCCACGGAGAGACCGCATTGGTTTATCTGTTCATCAGCTGATGCACAGCTGCATTGGGTCTGCTCTTGGGCTCTCAGGCATAATCGTGTTCGGAACATTGG
>CM053605.1:5185459-5203018 GCA_028646535.1 Procyon lotor | reverse complement strand
TGTAGCATTTAGATAAATGGAATCCTATAATGCGTGTTCCTTTTCAACTGGCTTCTTTGACTCAGCGTGGCGTTCTCGAGGGCCACCCGTGGGGCAGCCTGTGTCCATACTTTGTTCCTTTGTGAAGCTGAAGAACACACCATTCCACGGAGAGACCGCATTGGTTTATCTGTTCATCAGCTGATGCACAGCTGCATTGGGTCTGCTCTTGGGCTCTCAGGCATAATCGTGTTCGGAACATTGGCCTACGGGTCTTCGTGTGGACACATCCTTTCCCTTCCCCCGAGTCAGTCTGTCTAGGAGTGGAGTCGCCGAGTCGTATGGAATTCTTCCAGCAGGTGGCTTCCCTCAGGAACGCCTCACTTTCTCTTTGCCTTAGTAAGAATTCTAGTACCTTGAGTCCTCAGCTTTTTTCTGATCATCAGTCAGAAAAATACTTTCTGGACATACTTTCTTCCTGTCAGATGTGGTTGACGTGAGACTGACTCTCACTAGTAACCGAAAGCCTGCAAAGTGACTTACTCTAAGTGAGCACGTTTAGTGAGAGAAAGTAGGTATTCGGTCCCTATTATTTGCCGGGTACCTGCCAGAGAAAAGTTCTTGTTCGAACTGTGTACAAATTGAAAAGAACTGGAGTAAACCCCAGAGTTCTTACTTCTTCAGATGAGAGGAGCACTTGGTTTTTGTTTATAAAGATAATTTATGGGGCGCCTGGGTGGCTCAGTGGGTTAAAGCCTCAGCCTTCGGCTCAGGTCATGATCTCAGGGTCCTGGGATCGAGCCCTGCATCGGGCTCTCTGCTCAGCAGGGAGCCTGCTTCCCCCCCTTTCTCTACCTGCCTCTCTGCCTACTTGTGATCTCTCTCCTCTCTGTCAAATAAATAAGTAAAATCTTAAAAAAAAAAAAAAAAAAGACAATTTAACTTGATGTTGAGTGTATTTGCAAAATTTTTGGAAATTTAGTAACAGAGATAAGAGATAATGAAGGAGTACTTCCTCCTGGTAATGTAGATATTTATTGCCAGTTTTTTCTTGTACTTCAAACAGTAATAAGCTGTCCTGTTCTAGAAATACACTTAGAATTTTTGTGATGTTCTAGGGTCTAGACACTGACTGTAGGAAGTATTTAGGATCGCCAAGAGAGCATAGCCTTCCTTGTATTCCAGTAAATTTCACTGATGAGGTGAGCGCGGTGTTTAAGAATAGCACAAACGGGTGCCTGGCTGGCTTGGTGGGTGGGGCATGGGACTCTCGATCTCAGGTTGTGAGTTCCAGTCCCACGTTGGGTGTGGAGATTACTTTAAAAAATAAAACCTTAAAAAGAAAAAACAACCAAAAGAATAGCACAGGTAATGTCCTGGGTGGGAGTTTTACCATAAGCTGTTCGTTAGGAGATGCTCGGTGGTGGTTCCTCCGTGGTGTTTTGATTTTCAAAGAATTCACATGACTTCTTGTGGTGATACCATCATGCTTCATCAAATCAATTCTTGGGGGGGGGGGCTGAGGGAGAGGGAGAGAATCTTAGGCAGGCTCAGTGCCCAGGGCAGAGCTGAACTCGGGGCTGGATCTCACCACCCTGAGATCATAACCTGAGCTGAAATAAAGAGTCAGATGCTGAACCGGCTGAGCCACCCAGGCGCCCCTAATCTCATCAGTTCTGGCAGGAAGACATTCCCCATAACACATTCATATGAGCTGTTGGATTTTGTAAGATCTTACACCTGGACTTTGGGTGGAAAATAATTTTGTAAAATTGTATTGCCCACGTCCTTAAACTCCCCTTACTTTACAGAGACCTGAATCAAAATGAGATTGCGCTGGGTTTTGGCTTTTCTTTGTTTTTACACAGTTCAAAGTGCCTAGCAGAACTAGAGTTTACTCAAAGTCTGTCTGTCGATGAACTATTTCTGTGACTGTCTCCTGGGTGAAGTGGACCAAAAGCTATCAGTAAATATTTACTAAATTAAATTTAAAGTAGTACTCAGCTAATTTTAAATGTTGAAAAAGAAATTTTTGAAGTAGAAGGCCTCCTGACTGCCTTGTCTCTCTCTAGATCCTTAAGAATACCAGCAAAAGGTAAAGAATTTGTTGTTTCAGTTGTGTGGGTCCAACAACAAAATATTCTTCAGAGTCTGTATTTTCCACACAGTTTGTCTTGTCTCTTTTTTTTCTTAACATATATTTATTTATTTGCGGTGGGGAGGGGCAGAGAGAGAGAGAGAACGAATCCTCAAGCAGACTCCCTGCTGATCGCAGAGGCTGGTAGGAGGCTCTTTCCCAGGACCCCCGAGACCATGACCTGAGCCGAAACCAAGAATTGGACGCTCAGCCGACTGAGCCCCCCCAGGCGCCCCACCAGTTTGTCTTTTCCAACCGGAGTGCACATCACCACGCACTCTTAACAGGGAAAGCTGCTTGCCGGCCTTAGCTGACCTGTAGGCTTTTGCCTCCTAGGCGCCCGCTGCAGACAGCGATGATTCGAGACGGCCTCATCTTCTGGCTGATTGATATTCTGAAGGACCCCGATTGCCTGTCAGACTACACGCTGGAGTACTCGGTGGCCTTGCTCATGAACCTCTGCCTCAGGAGCTCAGGTCTCACAGCCCCCGGGGTCCCTGGGCCCTCTGGCTTTGGTTGGGGGGTGGGGGAGAGCCTGCCCCTCGAACATGGCCGACCACCCAGCCTGATGAGGCGTGCCTGCGGTCCCCCGCACAGGGGACTGAAACAGAAGTAGAGCGGAAAACATTTCCAACTAGTTTTTCTTCATCTTCATGGCCTTATTCAAAGGTAGGAAGTTAAGGATTAGGATCCATTCTATCCAAGGACAGAGAAGTATGTTTCCAGGATTCTACAGGGTAAGTTGGTGGCGGAGCGAGGATGTCAGACGGTGCTCCCCGCTCCTCACCACAGCCCGCTCTCCCACTTCACTCCCCCGAGATGTGATTCTCACGGGCACATCTCAAGCCATTTGCTCAGTAAAGGGAGTGATTGCAGCTTTTCCAGAGGTTCCATCCCGTGCAAATGATCTACTGCCTGAGATGGAAGAAGCTTCTTTAGAAGAGAGGCCAAGTGCAGCCTGTGGCGGACCCCGCTCTGAGCAGCCCCTCAGTTTTGGAAGAAGCAGCTCATGTGGTTAAATAGCTCAGGGGTGTTTGTGAGAAGCTGCTTGCCTTCGACTGCCTTGTCATCCGAACCGCTCATGGGCTGCTGACTGAGGAAACGTGATTTCAGCCCTCTCTCAGCGAACAGCATATGGGAGTATCTTAGCGTTGAAACATTTATCAGATTCCAGTCAGCTTTTCTTAGTATCATTGATTTATTTGCATTTGTTATGATGTCTGGATTGGCTAAAACACCCATGTGGTGTTCGTGATGATGGTCCCCGCACTCGGGGGCAGAGCACCGCTGTGTGGTAGGCCACTTCCGTGGACTGTCCCAAATAGCTCTGTGCTCCCCGCGCCTACATTGACTGAGCGCCAGGAACGCACAGCCTACACTGAGTTCCTTCCTTCCCTGAGGAGTCCGGGGAGGGAGAAACTGGGGCCCACATTGGCCAAGTGACTCAGCCAGGGTCACACAGTCCGTAAGCAGAGGAGCCAAGGTTTGATTTCAAGTGTGCCTGACCTGAAACTGTGCTTCTGCATTTAGACGCATCATGTTTTGTTTCACTGTTTTTTCTAAAGGGAAGAACATGTGTGCCAAGGTGGCGGGCCTGGTGCTCAAAGTCCTCTCGGATCTGCTCGGCCATGAGAACCACGAGGTACTGAGCCAGCGCTGCCAGCCCGGGGCCTGGGGGAGGCTGGCCCCGCTAGTCAGAGCACCCCCTCCTCCACATTCTGGAACTGGGAAGCCGGAGGTTCATCCCCGACCCCCATTTCCTATTGCTCTGCTGTCGCTGGTCTGTGCCGGCTCCCTCCCAGGCCTTATTCTCCTCCTCATCGCATACTCCGCTTCATTCTCCCCCCACAGAGACGCTCCCTGTGGTGGCGTGTGACCTGCAAATTTAGCTACCGTTGCATGTTGCATGTGTAATTGTGTCAATAGTATTGCGCTCTACATCTCATTCTTTTCTTACCTTTTCATTATGTTTTTAGAAGTTTTCTGTGTATCTCATTCCTTAATCTCGCCACTGCAGAAACAGCCCGTTTGCGGCCCTCCCCGCTAGTCCCCCGGGCTTGTCCACCTCCACTGCCTCCAGCCCTCAGCCACCACAGCGGTCCTCGAGGACATCACCATAATGGCCCCCCAAGGGCCCCTGGGGTGCAGACACGCACGTCACCGCTCACCTGCCCCAGGTGTCAGTGGCAGGTCGGGGTCCCACGACTCTGTTCTACACAGTGGCTGTACCAGCTTCTGCTCTCCCCAGGGTCCTCCCCAGCACGGTGGGATTTTCTGTTGTCTGGCCTATGGGCCACAAGCCCTTTTAAAACAAAATAGAGCTCCTGATAAACTAAGTAACAGAAACTTCAAAATGGTGTGAGTATTCTCTCAGCGGCTCTCTCCAGATGCCCGTGCAGAAACCACGGCATCGCTTTGCACCTGAAGCCAAAGCCCTGACAGAAACCTGACTCTTTAGCCAGATCAGGTGCAGCGGTGTCTTAGCGGGACAGGACTGAGGGCCGCTGGGTCAGAGCGAGGCACTTAGCTGTAGACAGCGCCCCTTCTGTTTCTCTCTCTCTCTCTCTCTCTTTCTTTCTCTCACACACATCTTCCACTGCCTGGGCCCACCAAGTCCGTGACCTAGGCGGCTTCAGCAAGTGAAGGTGGTTGGTGGTGGTTACGGTGTGTACCATGCTTTTTATATTTTAAAATCAAGAGCTCCTAACTACTTCTAGACCCTGTTTCCCATTTTATTCAACTAAAGCAGTTGAAGCCTACGTGTAGGAAATATGTTCAGTCTCTGATAGTAAATGTTGGTTTCAAGTGTTGGAACCAGTATGTTACCTCTGAGGACAGAATAGTCCGGAGGATTTAAATCTTGTCATAATTGTTACAAATACATTTGCTTTGAAGATGAGCTGGAAAATCTACCTGTATACATGTTAGAGCCTAGAAATGTGTTCGCCTCACAAATAAATGCTACATACGTGCATCCCGTATGAGAGAGTCGTGATCATGAAAGATGAAAGCAGGGAGCCGTAAAGAAAAAGATGCACATATTTGACTCTGTGGACATTAAATTTTTTTATATGGAAAAAGAGGCCACAGTAAGAGTCAACGGACAAATGATACCCTGAGGAAAAATTTGCATCACATAGGATAAAAGTTTAATATCCGTTATATATGAAGGGTTCCTGTAAATTCATAAGCAAAAGACGCAAGGAAAGGATAAAGTACATACACAGGCAGGTCACAGAACAGCAAATCTCAATGACCTATAGACAAAGGCAAGATGTTTAGTTTTGCCAATAGTCAGGAAAATGAAAGCAAGAACCATAAGATGGCTTTTTTCTCTTTACCCATTAGATTGGCAAAAATTAAGGGATAATAAAGTCCAGTGCTGGAAAGAAATGGTGGGAATGAGCCCTTCTCCATTAGTGTGGAGAGTGTAGCACAAAATCTACTCAAAGGGGAGCTCTCATTTACCCAGCACCTGCCATGTCCCATGTCCTGTGCAGCTTGACGTTGGGGTTACTATGGGAGGAAAACACGGGAGACAAGTATAAATATAAACAGAGACTGGATCCAGTACAGCTGTGGAGGGATATACAGGAAGCAGAGCAGAGTGTGTGGTGTGGCGGGGGCCCCCCGTAAGTCGGGTGAGATCAGTCTGTACAGTGTAAACCTCATGGTGGCAGGAAGGGAAGGGCAGGGGGGGCATGAGATTGAGGCCAAACCTTGAAGGGGCCTGTGTGCTGCACTAAGAAGTTAGGACTTTCCAGGGAGGTTCTAAGGAAGGTTTCCGAGGTAGGAAGAGGGATGATGTGGCCCATGTTGGAGAATTTTGGCAGTGATACGATTGTTGGACTACAGTGTGAGCATCAAAGAGAGAGGCCCTTTTGGAGATTCAGTGTCACCTAGGTCACGGACGATGTCTGAGCAGGGACAGTGGCAATGCGTGTGGAAAGAAGGGTTCCTATCAAAGGCAGCTTAGAGACTGACCACTGGAAAGCAAAAGCGAGAGCAATTGTTGACGACTCCAGCAATTCTAGAAGCCTGAGTGATCAGCATGACGTTGGTTAAGCGGTGAAATATGGCAAGAATGAGCTTTGGGAGCCAATAATGAACTTGGCTTTGAACTCTTAGTTGTAGCTGTCCCTGGGACGTGCAGATGGAGATTTGCACATTTGGAAACATGCATCCAGGAGCTCGGGAAGATGGGAATGCTCACTGCCCCCATTAACCAGATGATTCTTGAGGGGGTGTTTGATCACGGAGTTGTACGGAGTTTGAGAACTTGCAAATGACTGTTGTTTTCTCTCCTTAAAGATACAGCCATATGTGAATGGAGCTCTGTACAGCATCCTTTCGATTCCATCCATTCGTGAGGAAGCAAGAGCAATGGTAAGAAAATGGGCTTGAGCGGTTTGTAAGCTTCAGTGAGTGGCACAGTTCGGACGCGGTTAGAGCAGGGAGCTCCCAGACCGCGCTCCGGGCCGCTTGGGCTGTGTGGCTTACAGTTTGTGAACTCCCAGAAATTGTATGCCGATACACATTTGCAGTTTTCTGGGGAGAGAATCTGTAGCTTTTATCAAATTCTCAAGGGATCCCTAATGCCTAAATCTTAAGAACGGCAGTGTTAGCGGGGCGCCTGGGTGGCTCAGTTTAGCGACTGCCTTCTACTCAGGTCACAATCCCAGAGTCCCAGGATTGAGCCCCGCATCGGGGGTCCCCGCTCTGCAAGGAGTCTGCCTCCCCCTCGGACCCTCCCCCTTCTCATGCTCTCTCTCTCCCACTCTCTCTCAAAGAGAAAAAACAAAACAAAAGAAGAAGTGCCGTGTTAGGGGTGCCGGGGCGGCTCAGTCGGTTGAGTGTCTGACTGGTCAGCTCACGATCTCAGTCGTGAGCCCACGTGGGGCGCCCTGCACCAGGTGTGCAGCCTGCTTCATAGTCTCCCTCTCCCTCCGCCCTCATCCTTTCTCATGCTCGTTCACTCTCTCTCTCTCTCTCTCTCTCTCTAGCAAGAACAACAAAAAAAACTAGTGTTAGAAAGCTCCCAGCAGGCTCATTTTTGGAAAGTTAAAGACTTTTTAAGGGTTCACTTTAATTTGGGGCTTTAGGAACGCCTATGGATTTCATAGTAGGAGAAGCTTAGGAAAACAGTGAAATGGAGAAAGTCCCCACTGAAGTGCACCCCCAGGATTTCCAGAGGGCCTGGGGCAGCAGCGAGAACGGGTATGGGCCAGACGCCCTTAACCTGCAGGCGCTCTGACAGCCGCCAAAGGGGGTAGAAACCCTACTAAAGATGATAAAATGGTCTGGTAGCTACTTTGGTTGGCAGATAGTGAATTCAGTATTTAATGTGTTTACATTAGTGTTTATATTGGAAGTACGAAACAAGCTTCAGGCAGTTAGCATCTTTGGTGATGGCGGGTGTTTCTAGATCTAATCAGCAGAAGCACTGGAGGTTTGTGCTTTTCCCTGTAATGTGAAACCAGGTTAACAATGTGCATATTAAATGCTATGATGAAGAGATTAACTGTATTTCCCCAGTCAAAACACAGGCCAAATTCAGTTGGAGACCAAGGAAGCATGTTCCTCCACTCGATTTCGCTTACTCAGAAGAACTGCTAGATCTCCTAATTAGTCATCTAAAATTACACCAGCAGTTATGCCAGACATAAAAACTTAATTAAGAACCATTCTGTGGGGTCACGGTAAACAATGGAACTTCATTGCCTGTTGCTTTAAAAAAAATAAAATCTATCTCAATACAGAACGGGGAAAATAAACTTGATGAAATTCTGCAATATGGTCATTCCAGTGATGGGAATTGTCAACCAAGGCGGAAACAAGGAAAAAAACATGTAGGCTGAAGGAAAAGAAAGAACAGAGGTGATACCGAGCCAGCAGCATGAGAGGCGGCGTGGAGGAAGGACATCCAGGGTGAGGGTGGAGAAGTCAGGAAGGAAGAGCAATAAGACAGGGACCAGGTGGGGAGGAGAGACTCGAGGTTGTAAGATGTGAGAATGCGGCCCTTAGAGATCATCCTGGCCACAGAGAAAAAATGTGGAGGAAAGGGACAGTGCCTCAGAGACCTGGGGGACGATACCCAGAGGTCTCACACTTACATAACTGGAGTCCCGGGAGAGGAGACGGGAAGAAAATATGACATTATAAGAACTCTGTTTTTGCAACTGTGTAAAACACTTGGGTGCTGATGGAAAATGACCAAAAATACCTAAAAATGTTATCAGTACCAAATGCTATTATGGTAGTCTCAAAATGATACCCCCCAAAGTGGAGAAAACGGTAAATGGGTGTGCTGAGCCCCACTTGAACTTAAAGAGACTGCCAAGGTCTGGGGCAGGAGAGCGGTTGAGATCAGTAGGGCTGGCCTCGTGCCTACTCCAGAGCCCCCTGCATCCAGGGCTGGAGCAGTTGTCGGCCACGAAGCTCTTCCATGGGATTTGGACCCCAGCTAAACATTCTTCCCTGGGCTGGAGCAGACTGCTGCCCTCTTGGCGCCCTCTTACTCGATCCAAGGGCTCTCCAGAGTTGTTTTTCCCTTCCAGACCACTCCTTCGTGTTCTCCTCTGTGTGCTTACCCATCTGTGCCTACCGGTGCCGTGTTACTGTTCTCAAAGATGCTGTCCTAAGCCTCTCACACTTTTGTCACCTGCAACCTTGTTTTTTACCTTGGCCTCAGCTACCAGATGTCTCTTCCGAGCCACAAAACCCTTCCAAACACAGCAACCACAATCTTAACCATTTATTGAGCATCTGTTGTGCCAGACATTGGACTAGATGCTGTTTTTTTTTTAGGTATAATTCATGAACAGTGAAATGCACAGGCCTTACGTACAGAGTTCAGTGCATCTGAGAAACCTACATCTGTATAACCAATGCCCAATTTGCATTCTTTATCTTTTAAATATGTCACATGAACTAGAGTTGCCATTCTTATTTTATAGTTGAGGACACAGGCTGAGAGGAACTAAGCAATTTGACCAAGGTCACACAGTTAGTTCACAAGGGAGCTTGGTTACAATCCAGTCTTAACCTTCTAGAAGGTGATGCTCTGCTCTAGACAGTGGGAATTCCCTTTGTGCAGGGTTCAAACCTGCACTTGGCCCTTCTTTGATTCAGTAAGAGCTATTGATTCCAAACAGGCCTGCATCGAAGGAGGGAAACAGTGGCTCATTTCACCGAGAAGCTCAGGCATAAGCTTCAGGCAAAGCTTGATCAGAGTTCACACGTTAGTAGACCCATTTCTCTCTGCTTCCTCTGTTTTGGGTTCCTTATGAGATACACGTTCCCCTTGTAGGGGCAAGAAGCCTCACCAGCTCCCGCCACAAATCCTCCTTCACATCCCTCAAGGAAAGAGGAAGGAGGGGCCCAGACACCTGTGCTCGAGTCAGTGCCTTACCTCTAAACTTCCGTGCAATTCTCTTAGTCAGTATTGAAAATTCTGACTGCAGCGTCTTGTAATAAATAATATACAGTATGGTGACTTTGTAATTATTCTGATAGAAAAAGAATGATCGCTGTTTAAAAAGATGTTCTGCTTATTCATTTACTTCTCTGCACACATGGTTTTACTCTTCATTTTGTCCCTAAAATCCAAAAGGAAGAGTATAAAGAAGTCACAAGAAAGAAACCACCTCCCAAAACAATATATTGCCCAAACTAAAGGGGATAACTTACATACACAGGAAAATTTTACAGGGTTTGTTTTTTTTTTTTCACTTATTATCAGAGTGTAGTTGATACACGGTGTTATGTTAGTTTCAGGTATACAGTATAGTGATTCAACAATTCTGTATGTTGCCCAGCGCTCATCAAGATAAGGACAGCCACCATCTGTCACCATACAACATCATTACAGCATTACTGACTATATTCCCAATGCTGTACTTTTATTTATTAATTTTTTTAATCTCCATGACCACTTCCTTATTCTCTAACTGGAAGTTCGCACCTCTTAATCCCCTTCACCTATTTCACCACTTCCTCCCCCACCTCCTCCTGACAACCCTCAGTTCTCTGTACAATAGGCTTTTCTGTTGGCTAAATGTTTTATAATTAGGTCGGACAGCCAACCAAAAGGAAAATAATTCCACTGTGAATTGTAAAAAGAACAAAAAGAATGTTAATACTGAGCAGAGGAATTTTTATTGTGTATATCCCTCCCCCTCCCCCAAACAGAGGCTGTGTTTTTTTGTTTTTTTGATTAGGTGAAACTATTCCATTGAAAACTACTTTCACCCCATTAAAAAAAAAAAAAACTTGAAATATTAACTCTTACTCTCTCCAATGCCTGTAGGGAATGGAGGACATCCTTCGCTGCTTCATCAAGGAAGGCAATGCTGAAATGGTCCGCCAGATCGATTTCATCATCAAGCAGCTTAATTCAGGTCCGTTCAATGCAAGAATCTGGGATCTATCTTTTGTTATCTTTCACATGGGCTAAAACGATGCATGGGCTTTCTTTTTTTTTTTTTTTTTTCCTTTGGTTAAAGATTTTATTTATTTCACAGAGAGAGGGAGATCACAAGTAGGCAGAGAGACAGGCAGAGAGAGAGGGGGAAGCAGACTCCCTGCTGGGCAGAGAGCCCGATGTGGGGCTCGATCCCAGGACCCTGAGAACATGAACTGAGCTGAAGGCAGAGGCTTCAACCCACTGAGCCACCCAGGCCCCTGCATGGGCTTTCTTAGAAGGCTTGTCGTGTCTTGGAATTCATTCAAGAGGCTTTAGGGGAGGCGGGGAGACCCAGGCGAACCCACCAACAAAAGTTCGACCATGTAGTCAAGGCCAGTCTATGAGCCACACACTTCAGGCTTATAGTCAACAGAAAAGATTCAAAAGAAATTAGACACCCGCTTTAACCTTCCATTCTCTTTATGAGCGCCTTTCCCCCTACTTCTTCCCCACTTTATAAGGCTTCCCTGGAAAAAAAAAAAAAAGCTTCCCTGGGGTCCCAGGGTCCAACAAGGAAAACAAACGCCAGCCTCCCTAGCACCGCTGCAGGAAAGGTCATTCTCCTGCGTGCATTCATTCTTTCAAGAAAAATTCGTATTGCCTACTAGCTCCACGGGAGGACATGATCCTCTTTCTCTGGCTTCCTCCAACGCTGTGACAACCTACATCCCATAGTAAGCAGGAAAGGAAGATGCAGGAAGGCTTGGATGGGACCAGGATGGCCGGGTAGCTCTAGCTCTTTCCGTAGACCCCTGACACCTCGCGAGGCAGAAAGAGGACGTTAGAGGCTCCTAATCAACAGGAAGCAGCTGGGAGAGCAGCCAGCGAGGTGTGAAACCTTGGCTCCCTTCAGGCTAGGGCCGGTCTGCGTTTGAACGTCCTCCCCCTGGGCTCTTGCAGAACAAATGTGAGTCATCTCAAATTCAGGTGAGCAAGGAATAGAACTTCATTTTCTGCAACAGCTTCATTTCTCTCTCTCTCTTTTTTTTTTTAAGTTTTATTTATTTACTTGAGAGAGAGCATGTGCGCGCACGAGTGGAGGGAGGGGCAGAAGGAGAGGGAGAAAGAGAATCCTCAAGCAGATTCCCTGCTGGGTGCCGAGCCTGGCATAGGGCTTGGTCCCAGGACCCCCGAGATCGCAACCTGAGCCGAAGTCCAGAGTCAGACACTTAACCGACTGAGCCACCCAGGGGCCCCTGCAGCAGCTTCATTTCTGACTTCGAGCCCCAGTTCTGCTGGGCAGGCGTATTTACAAAATAATACCAAATAAAACCTGAACCTCAGTGGCGGCTGAGCTTGCTCCCTAACCTCCATTGGGCAGGCAAGTTTGGAAAGCGGGGGAAGGCAGGCAACATCGGTCCCTTTGCGCTCCGTGCTCATCAGCCACGCTGAGACCGCCGTCCCGGGCCAGGGGTCCTGTGCGGCCTTCAGTCTGTCGGGACACGGCCACCTCCGTTTCTTTGTCAGTCTTCCCTCCTTCCTGGCAGCCCAGACCCAGGGGAGCTCTCCCCTCCTCTCTGGCCAAAACCATCTCTTTCTCTTACGTAAATTCGGCCCTCGAGCCAACGTGCTGACGAATGCGAAGAGGGAGGGTCAGTTGGCATTTCCATGAGAGCTGTGCTTTGCCAAGAAGTTATCACAGGGAGAGCTCAAGCTTCATAGGCTTGTGTGTCCAGGAAAGGCCTAAGAGACACCTGCTCTCTCGGTGAGTTCCAGTTTAAATAAAGAAGGTCAAATGTATTTCTCTTTTAATCCCAAGCACTTGGGTTATTCTGTATTCGTGGGACAGTGGCAGGTCCCCAGAGACGATTACCTAGGAGTCTGCTACTTTGAAACAAACTTAGAAAGTCATTGCACGTTTGGGTGGAGGAGCAGACGCACACACACAAATACCTTGGGCGATGCGTCCTGAGCACGGAGGCAGACTGGATGAACCTACCAGCACAGTGAGGAGAGCCAGACAGGCCGAGCCGGACCTCCCACCCAGCCCAGGCTTCACCCTCGAGTGGGCAGGAACAGGGAAGTAGGAATTAGCAGCGGTTTACTAGTTTAAGATATGTGAGATGGCGTTGCCACCGTCTTCGCTTTTTGACTTTCTTGTCTCAGTATCCACTTAAAACATGTGGATGGGTGTTCAGACATGCAAGCCCATCTCAGTTCTCTAGCACTGTTTTCTTATAAAGTCTTAAGGTTTCCAAATCCAAAACTTCCAGTGTATTATAGGAGCCTCACCTCACAGGTGGGGAAGGACTGCTCTGGGTCAGCTCAGGGGAAAGCTGGTGACCTGACAAGCAGAGATGACTGCCAGCAGCGACAGCGGGGAGGTTTGTCCCTAATACCAGCCCTCAGTGAGGGGGGACCCGGAGGGACGGGCCAGTCACTGAAGAGAGGACAGGGGCAGGGCAGAGCCAGCTTCACCCCCCGGGCCCCGGCAAGGAGAGCGGCAGCTCCCGCACCGCGTGCCCTTCGTTCCTGGAGGGAGGGCGGCTGGTTGTGCCGGAGCCCGGCGAGCAGTGCCGGAGACCGGGCTGGTGCCCCCGTCGTGCCCGAGCGAAGAGCTGAGGTTTATAAGGTTCTTCAGTTTTCAGGACTGGATTGTTTGGGGAAGATGATGCCTCGGAGCAAACAGGCTTGGGGGAGGGCGTGTGTCCGGACCAGCCTGCAGCCTCATGGCATGTTGGAATGTTTCTTTTTTAAAAAGTGGGAGAGGGTATTTCCATATTTGCAAAATTTGTAATTGATGGATGTAGCCGTAAGCCCATTTTGAAAGGCACTTGCCTGATAGGCCTTGACCGGGGCGGGGCGGGGTGTGTGTGAGGGGGGGTGATGGGCAGGGAGGCGTGTACGCCCCTCCGAGGTGGGACAGGAGTCCGCATCTGCCATCCTTGGTCCAGACGCGTCAGTGGAGCCCTTCCCTTCAGAATGAGGGTCATGTCTACTACAGTACTGCCTGGTACTACCATCTACCACAGTGCAGTCTAGTACTGCTATCTACTACAGTACTGTCTACTACTACCGTCTACCACAGCACTAATACTACTATCTCCTATAATACTAATACTGCTGTCTACTAAAGTACTGTCTACTACTACTATCTACAGTGCAGTCTAGTACTGCCATCTGCTACAGTACCGTCTACCATGGTACTGATACTGCTGTCTACTAAAGTACTGTCTACTACTACTATCTACAGTGCAGTCTAGTACTGCCATCTGCTACAATACCATCCATCATAGTACTAATACTGCTGTCTACTAAAGTACTGTCTACTACTACTATCTACAGTGCAGTCTAGTACTGCCATCTACTACAGTACCATCCATCATAGTACTAATACTGCTGTCTACTAAAGTACTGTCTACTACTACTATCTACAGTGCAGTCTAGTACTGCCATCTACTACTACTATCTGCTGCAGTGCCGTCTAGTACTGCCGTCTACCACAGTACCGTCTACTACTACTGTCTACTGCAGTACCGTCTACTACTACCATCTACCACCGTGCCATCTACTACAGTACCGTCTACTACTACCATCTGCTGCAGTGCCATCTAGTACTGCCTTCTACTATAGTACCATCTACTACTACTGTCTACCACAGCACTGTCTAAGACTACTATCTACTACAGTACTAATACTGGTGTCTACTAAAGTACCGTCTAGTATTACTATCTACAGTGTAGTCTAGTACTGCTGTCTACTACTACCGTCTGCCACAGTACTGTCTAGTACTGCTGTCTACCACAGTGCTATCTAGTACTATCTAGTACAGTACCGTCTAGTACTACTATCTTCTACAGTACTGTCTATTACTACTGTATACTACAGTGTTGCCTACTACTGTTCTCTACTACAGTACTGTCTAATACTGCTATCTACTAAAGTACTGTCTAATACTACTATCTACAGTGTAGTCTAGTACTGCTGTCTACTACAGTACCGTCTAATACTACTATCCAGTGCTGTCTGCTACTACTGTCTCCTATAGTACCGCCTGGTACTATAGTATAGTACTACACTAGGACAGTGCTATCTAGAGAAAATGCTGAGTGTGGTCAGCAGAGAGAGAGAGGTGACTGCTCAGTGAGGGACTGGGGAAGTCTTCGTGGAGGAGAAAGCAACCAAACGTCTATGGAATACCTACTGTGTGCTTGGCACTGGGCCAGGTGGTGTAGTCCCGACATGTTCTAAAGTCCCCCAACCACCCTGGGAAGTAGGTGGTCTGATACCCATTTCACTGATGAAGAAACAAGAGGCTCATTCTTTCTCTGATTCCAGTGAGCGGTTATCTCCTTTGTAAATTCTTCTACAGTCTAGCCGGGAACCATGGGAGCCTTCAGGAGCCCTGCCTGCCGTGGCTACTACCCCGGCCTCTGGGGACAAATCATGGGACTTAGAAATAGACTGGAGTCGAATCTCAACTCTGTCACTTGTGGGAATGTGACCATAAACGAGTCCCTGATCCCCTCTCTGCCTCTCTTTGCTGTTTGCTGTAGAACGGGGATAAGAGTCAACAAAATCTTTGTAAGGAGTAAGTAGACAACACGTGGGACAGTGCCCAGCACGTGCCTAGCAGTACTGGTTGACTTTCTTTCCTCTAAATTCTTCTCAAATTATACGCTAGCTTTTAACTTTCCTCGTGCCACTACCCACGCGTTCTCTTACAGACGGGGAGAGAGATTTAAGTTACGTGGGATGATGGCTGCACGGGCACCCGGAACCCACCCGAATGTCCTGGTGCCGCCTCATTCTCGTCTGCCCCGGCTGGAGGGTTCTGTTGGCCAAGGCTCCCCACTCTGTTCATAGTTATTTATTCATTTATTTTTCTTCTTTATTTAGAAGAGCTCCTGGATGGTGTTCTTGAGTCTGACGATGATGAAGATGAAGACGATGAAGTAAGTTGGAGGCTCTTGATACCACATAAAAAACTTGGGCCAAACTATTGAGTCTCTTCCTCGCCTTGAAGAGTTAGTTCAGAAAGGGAGATTTCCGTCCCTGCCGCCTCATTTCTCACAGTTCTGGGGGTTGGCTAGAGCTCGCTGGGTGGGTGTCTGCTCGTCTCACTTGGGATATCACGGGGCTGCTTTCCGTGTCCATGCTGGCCTCGCGTCCCCCACGGCCTCTCCGCGTGGCCTCTCATCACTCAGCAGGCTCGCCTGCACTTCCTTCCCGGTGGCTGGCAAAGCTTCCGATCCTCTCCAGGCTCGGCAGGTCAGAGCATCCCTCCTGCCCGGTTCTGCTCAGGGCACGTCCCTCAGGGGCGGCAGTCAGACTCGGCCAAGGCGAGGGTCCGAGGTGGGAGCTCGCGGGTGGCCGCACTTGGGCGGGCTCGCTGCAGTCAGCACACAGACGCTTCCCTCTGCAGCACTCGGGTTTCACGGGAAGTTCAAAGACAACAGTTCTTCCGCACGAATCTTTTGCCTCAAAGACCAGCGTCCGCTGGTCTTCCTCGTGGTTGGGGGCTGGGCACAGAGGCTCACTGTGAGAACCTGTAGGGTGAGAGGCTTGGTTCACTGGACTCCTTGAATTGCATTGTTTTCATATGGGTTTCCTCAGCTGTGAAAAATCTGCTTGCCTGGTGTTTTAAAGCGTGAAGGTTCAGAACCAACGTGGGCGAGTCTCGTGAAAGGGTATAGAGAATGGTGACTCACGCGCTATAGACGGATTTCCCAGCTGACAGGCTTTTTCTTTGTTTTTCCTTCAGACCTAGAAAAAACATCCACATGACCCTCTCCAGTTCTCTGTAGTAATGATTGGTGTGCAGTCTTTCCCTGTTGTGGGGAGCAGTTACCCCTGAAGTCAGCGTGGAGGCTAGGTTTCTCCTGGGAGCTGTGGTCTCTCGGTCAGAAAGGTGTACAAAAGCCAGGTGTTGTCCATCCATGGCACCAGGGGGGGAAGAGAGTTCAGTTAGGAGCCCTCCGCCCAAGCGGACAGCCGCGTGGAGGCCTGCCAGGGACCGTCCCTCGCACAGGCAGCCTCCCGCCTGCTGCTTTCTTCCCGACCTGTAGGTGGCAGCAGCCGGTGCTCCTGCTCAGCCCGCCCTTGTCCGGCAAGAGCAGCTCTGAGCCTGGGGGAGGGGGCCCTCCTGGCCAGCCCCTTCCTTGGGCCCCCCTTCCTTTGGGAAAGGGGCCCCAGAGACGGGAGGGGACCAGCCTCAGGTCACACAAAGTCGTTGGCAGTAAAACCTGGTTTAGGACAGGGATTGGCAGACTTTTTCTGTAAAGAGGAAAGTGGCAAGTATTTTAGGCTTTGTAGGCTGCCGGGACGTTCCAACCCGTCAGCTCTGCCCTTGTAAAGCAGAGTGGCCACCAGCAATACACAAATGGGCGGATGCAGCGGTGTCCCCAGAGGATTTCATTTATGGACACTAAAATTTGAACTCCAGCGGGTTTTTATGCTTCACTAAACATTTGCTTGCAAACGTTGAAAGGTGTAAACATCACTCTCAGCTTGCTGGCCTTTCAAAAGCAGGCGTTAAGGAGGGCTCGTGATGTAACGAGCGCTGGGAGTCATGCAACTGATGAATCCGTCACCAACCTCAACTCTGAAACTAAAAATACACTATATGTTAATTGAATTTAAATAAAATAAAATTAGAGAAAAACCCAAAAGCATCTTGGCCTGTAGGCCATATTTTGCCAGCTGCCAGAGAGAACCCAGCTCCCTGACTTAGTCTTCTCAGGACTGTGATAAGACCCCCACTTTGTGTCTGGCCCTCCAGTACTGTTTCAAATTATACTTTTAGTTACTGTCTTAATTATTTAATTCCAGTGAGTTTTTGTGATTATGTCCAAAAGTTTCCCTCAAGATCTACTTTTCCTCCTCTTGTATTACCTCCTTGGGGTTTTGTGTTTGCTTTGGATTTTTTGTTTTGTCTTGTTGTTAACCTCTTCGTATTGAGAAGGAAAACTGATTTGATTCAACTGTTCTGTTCATGATGGGAATTCGACTTTTGGAAATATCCCTATGGAAGCAATTA